>JAMPIT010000623.1:0-69527 GCA_026261815.1 Monarcha castaneiventris obscurior
CTGGGGGTGTGTCTTGGTTTGAAAGACAGGTGTCAGACAAGAAAGGCAGGAGCCTCCCCTGAAATGGAAAATGCAACCCCCTTCCCTCCGAATTATTATAAATCTGAAAATAAGGGGCTTTCAGGCAAAGATATAAGGGATAGGAATAACAGTTCTTTACTAATAAATATATATGTATAACAACACAAACAAACAGCAATAGCTGTGGCAGTCACAGCAAACAGCAGCCCGAACCCAGCGCCGGCCTCGGGCACTTTCCCCTGGGTGCAGTTCCTCCTCCTGCTGAGCAGGGCGGGTGCGAGGTTCCCCCGCGGCTGCAGGGGGCGCTCCGCAGCGAGCTCGGGAGCACCGGGAATGGCAGCGCGGGGTCCCGGGCACGGATGTATGAGAAAAAACCTCACAAAACTCTTGGGCGTCCGGCCGGATCCTCAGGAACAGCAGGCTGGAACAGCAGGGGCGAGCGCAGATCTCGGGTGGCAGCGAGAGGTATCAAACTGCGGAGCTGTGGCAGGGAAACCCGGCAGGTCTCTCAGTCGGCAGAGCGCAGGAGCTCCGTTTCCAGACGGGACAAGGAGGAGAGCAGGCTTAGGAACCCCGGGGGTTTGCCCGCAGAAAGCAAAACAGCCAAAGAAGCAGAAACCCGCAGTGGTGACCGAGACGTCCACACCGACGGGAGCCAGCTTCCAGACTAAACCTTAAGCACCCAGGCAGCCCCCCGCCCCGGGTGTCCCAACCCCCAGGTGACAAAAGGGTGGCCAGTCCCACCCCGCCTCTGTGGCCAGGTCTTTGGTTTCTTTTAAGTATCCAGCGGTTTGTCCCCTAGCAACTAGTATGGGTAAAATTCTTTAAGAGAAAAAACAGGCTAAAATCCTAAACCCCAACATTATCCACCCCGAATTTTTCCCATACTAACATGTTACATCAAACTTAACTTTTTTTTAAACTATATACACACATGCATTACCATAATTATATACATATGTACATGCAGATATGATACAAGTACAATGCCTTGGGCAGTTCACCCTAAAACAAGGTCACCTTGCGGTACACATCGGGTCTCTCCATCCTTCTGCATCACCCACCAGGTGCAACCTGGTCCCTGAGCGAAGACCACCCCACGGATAGGTTGATCTTTGCTCGAGGCAGAATTGACCCAAACAGTTTTTCCAAGCATACCTCTCATGTGCACCACTGGAACCTTATCCCCATCTGTGGTTTGTAGCAGTTCAGATTGAGCAGGGCCTGCTCGATTGGTAGATCCTCGGGTGTTAACTAACCAGGTGGCTTTTGCTAGATGCTGTTCCCAGTTTTTGAAAGTTCCCCCACCCAATGCTTACAAGGTGGTTTTAAGCAATCCATTACACCTCTCAACCTTCCCAGCCGCTGGTGCATGGTAAGGGATGTGGTACACCCACTCAATGCCATGTTCCCTAGCCCAGGTGTTTATAAGGCTGTTCTTGAAATGAGTCCCATTGTCAGATTCAATTCTCTCAGGGGTACCATGTCTCCACAGGACTTGCTTTTCAAGGCCCAGGATGGTGTTCAAGGCCCAGGATGGTGTTCCGGGCTGTAGCATGAGGCACAGGGTGGGTCTCCAGCCATCCAGTGGTGGCCTCTACCATTGTGAGCACATAACGCTTGCCTTGGCGTGTTTGAGGCAGTGTGATGTAGTCAATCTGCCAGGCCTCCCCATACCTGTATTTGGACCACCGCCCACCATACCACAGGGGTTTCACTCGCTTGGCCTGCTTGATTGCAGCGCACATCTCACAATCATGGATCACCTGGGAGATACTGTCCATGGTTAGATCCACCCCTCGGTCTCGTGCCCACTTGTAGGTGGCATCTCTGCCCTGATGACCTGAGGCATCATGGGCCCATCGAGCTAGGAACAACTCTCCCTTGTGTTTCCAATCTAAGTCTATCTGGGACACCTCTATTTTTGCAGCCTGATCTACCTGTTTGTTGTTCTGATGTTCTTCATTAGCCCGGCTATTGGGAACATGAGCATCCACATGGCGGACTCTCACGGGTAGGTTCTCTACCCGAGTGGCAATGCCTTTCCACTCATCAGCAGCCCAGATTGGTTTTCCTCTACGTTGACAGTTAGCCTTCTTCCACCTTTCCAACCAACCCCACAGAGCATTGGCTACCATCCATGAGTCAGTGTAGAGGTAGAGCTTTGGCCACTTCTCTCTTTCAGCTATGTCCAGAGCTAATTGGACAGCTTTGAGTTCAGCAAACTGGCTCGATCCACCTTCTCCCTCTGTAGCTTGTGCAACTTGCCGTGTTGGAAGCTCCATACTGCAGCTTTCCATTTCCGGCTAGCCCCTACAATTCGGCAGGAACCATCAGTGAAGAGGGCATATTGTCTTTCACTCTCCGGCAGCTCATTATATGGCGGGGCTTCTTCTGCACGGGTTACTTGCTCTTCCTCTTCTTCAGAAGATAACCCAAAAGTTTCACCTTCTGGCCAGTTTGTAATTATTTCCAAGATCCCAGGGCGATTTTGGTTTCCAATTCGGGCGCGCTGAGTGATGAGGGCAATCCATTTGCTCCAAGTTGCATCAGTAGCATGATGGGTGGAAGGAACCTTTCCCTTGAACATCCACCCCAGCACCGGTAGTCGGGGTGCCAGGAGTAGTTGTGCTTCTGTGCCAATTACTTCTGAGGCAGCTTGGACTCCTTCGTAGGCGGCCAAGATTTCCTTCTCGGTTGGGGTGTAATTGGCTTCGGACCCCCTGTAGCTCCGGCTCCAGAATCCCAGTGGTCGGCCACGAGTCTCACCAGGCACCTTCTGCCAAAGGCTCCAGGACAGACCATTGTTCCCGGCTGCAGAGCACGTTCTTCACCTCGGGTCCTGTCCTGACTGGGCCAAGGGCTACTGCGTGAGCGATTTCCTGCTTGATCTGGGTGAAGGCTTGCTGCTGTTCAGGGCCCCAGTGGAAATTGTTCTTCTTGCGGGTGACCAGGTAGAGAGGACTCACGATCTGGCTGTATTCAGGAATGTGCATTCTCCAGAAACCTATGGCGCCTAGGAAAGCTTGTGTTTCCTTCTCGTTAGTCGGTGGAGACATAGCAGTGATCTTATTGATAACCTCAGTGGGAATCTGACGCCGTCCATCTTGCCATTTCACTCCCAGGAACTGGATCTCTCGAGCAGGTCCCTTGACTTTGCTCTTCTTGATGGCAAAACCGGCCTCCAGGAGAATCTGGATGATTTTCTCCCCTTTCTCAAACACTTCTGCTGCGGTGTTTCCCCACACAATGATGTCATCGATGTACTGCAGATGTTCTGGAGCCTCACCCTTTTCCAGTGCAGCCTGGATCAGTCCATGGCAGATGGTGGGACTGTGCTTCCACCCCTGGGGCAGTCTGTTCCAGGTGTATTGCACACCCCTCCAGGTGAAGGCAAACTGAGGCCTGCACTCTGGTGCCAAAGGAATGGAGAAAAATGCATTAGCAATGTCAATAGTGGCATACCACTTCACTGCTTTGGACTCCAGCTCGTACTGGAGCTCCAACATGTCCGGCACAGCAGCACTCAGTGGTGGAGTCACTTCATTCAAGGCACGATAATCCACAGTCAATCTCCATTCCCCGTCAGACTTGCGCACAGGCCAGATGGGGCTGTTGAAGGGTGAGTGGGTCTTGCTGACCACCCCTTGGCTCTCCAGCTCACGGATCATTTTGTGGATGGGGATCACAGCATCTCGATTTGTCCGATACTGCCGGCGATGCACAGTCGAGGTGGCAATTGGCACTTGTTGCTCTTCCACTTTCAGAAGCCCAACTGCAGAGGCATTCTCAGATAGTCCAGGCAGGGTGCTCAGTTGCTTAATGTCCTCTGCCTCCACAGCAGCTATTCCAAATGCCCACTTGAGCCCTTTTGGGTCTTTATAATAGCCATTCCGGAGAAAATCTATGCCCAGAATACACGGGGCCTCTGGGCCAGTCACAATCGGATGCTTTTGCCACTCCTTCCCAGTCAGGCTCACCTCAGCTTCCAACAGTGTCAAGTCCTGTGATCCCCCAGTCACCCCAGCAATAGAAACGGGTTCTGCCCCCACATGTCCCGATGGCATTAAAGTACATTGTGCACCAGTGTCAACCAAGGCTTCATATTTCTGTGGCTCTGACGTGCCAGGCCATCGGATCCACACTGTCCAAAAAACCCGATTTTCCCATGCCTCTTCCTGGCCAGAGGCAGGGCCCCCCTAGCACTGGTTATCATTTCCTCCCTGGGCATACATGCTTGAGGTTCCTTCAAGGGGATCTGACATATCATCCTCCCTTCTGTAATACCTGGCAGCTTGGTCACGGGAGGCTGAGGCTACTTTCACCCTAGCAGAACCCCCTCGGTTAGCATTTTTCTCCTTGAGTTCACGCACCCGTGCTGCCAGGACAGAAGTGGGTTTCCTATCCCACCTGCTCATGTCTTCTCCATGGTCGCACAGGAAAAACCACAGCTCATCTCGTGATGGGTACCCTCTCTCTCTAGCTGGGGGAGGTCGGGCTCTGATTTGGGGCCGTGTGACTCACACTGGTGCCACATTGATCCTTCTCAACTCTTCCCTCACCCCCCTGATCTCCTCTTTGAACTCCTCTTTGAGGTCCTTAACCACAGCAGAGACCTGAGCTTTCAGCGGGCCATTGACCATACTCTCATAATTTCTGAGCTTGTTGGCGACAGAACTCACTGTTTCTCGGTTGTCCTCGGCATTAATGGTTGCAATGAAGGTGGTGTATTGGGATGGCCCCAGCTTTGCCAGGTTCCACAACATCTGCGCTGTGCACCTGACCTTGTCGGGGTCATTATCATGCTGTCCATCCCTCCCAAAGAGTACTTTTAATACTGCCACCTCTCTTAGCTGCTGGATCCCTTCCTCAAGTGTCTTCCACTGCATTCTATGATGGTACTCCTGCATTCTCTCTTTGTTGACAAACCTCTCTCTCACACTCGTTATAAGCCGCTCCCAGAGAGAAAGGGGCCCGGGCTCCCTCACAAATATTTGATCCACACCTGGGTCCTGGGTCAAAGATCCCAAATATCTTGCCTCACCACTATCCAGCTGCACACCTGTACCCATAAGGTCCCAAACCCGAAGTAACCAGGTTGTAAAAGCCTCACGTCCCCTCCGCACGATGTCTTTTCGCATATTACGGAGACTGTCATATGACAGGGACTCGGTGATGATTTCAGGCTCTGGCTGCCCTGCTGGTTGTGAGGGCCCTGGTTCCCCATCATCATTCACTGGGCGCACTGATTTGGCCTTGTATTTCCTCCTCTGCACAGGGGCAACTGCTGCTGGCTGGGATTGCCCTTGTGATTCAGCTGGAGCCTGGACAGTTGTAACATCCACAGGTTCCACTGCTGCACTATCAGACTCTCCCTCACTGGGGCAGGGAGAGGGTTTCCCAACAGCTGAGAAAATGCGCTCTTTCAGCATCTGGCCCATCTCACGTATCTCCTTTACCAGTGCCCCCACTAAATCTGGGTAATTTATTTCTGAGGTGGGCTGTTGGGCAGGATTTCTAGTCTCTGGGGCAGGATCTCTAGTCTCTGGGGTCCTGTCAGGCTCTGGGGCAGGATCTCTAGTCTCTGGGGTCCTGTCAGGCTCTGGGGCAGGATCTCTAGTCTCTGCAGCCCTGTCAGGCTCTGGGGCAGGATCTCTAGTCTCTGGGGCCCTGTCAGGTTCTGGGACAGGATCTCTAGTCTCTGCGGCAGGGTCTCTAGTCTCTGGGGCAGGATCTCTAGTCTCTGGGGTCCTGTCAGGCTTTGGGGCAGGATCTCTAGTCTCTGGGGTCCTGTCAGGCTCTGGGACAGGATCTCTAGTCTCTGCAGCCTTGTCAGGCTCTGGGGCAGGATCTCGAGTCTCTGGGGCCCTGTCAGGTTCTGGGTCAGAATCTCTAGTCTTTGGGGCCCTGTCAGGTTCTGTGGCAGCATCCCTAGCCCCCGGGGTAGGTATCAGGGTGGTTATCCAAGTCAATCTCCCTTTATCTCTGAGTACTAAGCAGAATAGGCACATCAGCAACACCACCCACTGTACAATATCATTAGCATTTAGGGAAGATCTGAATCCTTCGAAAACTGGTGGAGTGGACCCAAAGAGATGGGTTAAGGGTTGGGAGAAAGTTTCCCCCGGTGTCATCTCCTCACAGTAGGTCCCATTATTAAAGTAACCCCAACAGCATACCGTTAGTGTGCGATAGCCCTGTATCCATGTGCCCACATTCCAGAGGAAGTTAAAAACCCATGAATTCCTCAGCTTATCAACCCATAGGGCAAACTGGATAACAGCAACAGTGGCCTTAGTCAGAGGACCCATGTTTAGAAACGGAGCTGCAAAAGGGAGAAATACAGCCACGACCACATGCCACCCGAACCAGGGCAAACTGGACCACATAGTGCTGCCTAGCAAGGTTTCTATATTCAGCACACAGAACTGAGTTATCCAAGAACTGTTATTCCTTTTTTAGCCTTTTCTCTCAATGCCCTCAGGCCGCACGTTGGGCACCAAGATCTGTCTTGGTTTGAAAGACAGGTGTCAGACAAGAAAGGCAGGAGCCTCCCCTGAAATGGAAAATGCAACCCCCTTCCCTCCGAATTATTATAAATCTGAAAAATAAGGGGCTTTCAGGCAAAGATATAAGGGATAGGAATAACAGTTCTTTACTAATAAATATATATGTATAACAACACAAACAAACAGCAATAGCTGTGGCAGTCACAGCAAACAGCAGCCCGAACCCAGCGCCGGCCTCGGGCGCTTTCCCCTGGGTGCAGTTCTTCCTCCCGCTGAGCAGGGCGGGTGCGATGGTTCCCCCGCGGCTGCAGGGGGCGCTCCGCAGCGAGCTCGGGCAGCACCAGGAATGGCGGCGCGGGGTGCCGGGCAGGGATGTATGAGAAAAAACCTCACAAAACTCTTGGGCGTCCGGCCGGATCCTCAGGAACAGCAGGCTGGAACGGCAGGGGCGAGCGCAGATCTCGGGTGGCAGTGAGAGGTATCAAACTGCGGAGCTGTGGCAGGGAAACCCGGCAGGTCTCTCAGTCGGCAGAGCGTAGGAGCTCCGTTTCCAGACGGGACAAGGAGAAGAGCAGGCTTAGGAACCCCGGGGGTTTGCCCGCAGAAAGCAAAACAGCCAAAGAAGCAGGAACCCGCAGTGGTGACCAAGACGTCCACACCGAAGGGAGCCAGCTTCCAGACTAAACCTTAAGCACCCAGGCAGCCCCCCCCGGGTGTCCCAATGTCCCTCCCAAAGTGCCCAAATCGCTGCTAAAGTGCCCGAGCTGTTCTGGGCTGTGGATGTTGCTGTCCACCAACCTGTCCTGGTTGGTGCCATGCGGGGCTGGGAGTGGATATGGGGGATTGTGGGGGAACTGGGAGGGGCTTTTGTGGCTCTTGGGGGCATTTGTGGTGCTGGGAGGGAATTTGGGGGGGCTTTTGGGGCAGTCTTTAAGGGAGTTTTGTGGTGTTGGCAGGAGAGAATTTGGGTGGGTCTTGCCATTTCTATTGCCGGGAGTGGTTGGGGGAGTCCTGGCCAGGAGGTGTGGGGTGGTTTGAGGGGTTTGGGAGTGGCTGTGGGGCTGGGAGGGGGTTTTAGGGCAGCTCTGACCCCCCAGACCCCCAAAGCTGCCACCAGACCCCACCCCACCTCTCTCGCTGAGAGAGACTGGGAGTCACTGGTGTCATAAATGACTCAGCCAATTTAATAATTAAAGAGAATTTTATTACATAATCAAAGTATAAAATTGGAAAAAGAGCCACAAGCAAATCAGTGCTGAGCCAGGCGATCGAGCACTGGGTGGATAAATGTCGCTGGGTGGCCTCCTGGACAAATGTCCACTCGAGGCGGAGGCTCCAGTGACCTTCCTGCAGACAGGTAAACCAAAGGGCGTTTGGTTCCTGCCGGGAATGCCGATGGTAGGGCAGCACTGTCTCCGTGTGCGCTGAGAGAGCTTGCAGAGGCGGTGGTAAGGTCCCAACCCCGGGAGTGAGGAAAGGAAGAGTGGACTCTCCGTATGCTGTTTGAAGGGTTTATTCTTCAACGGGAGCAGTGACGAAGAGCCCGGAGGGGGGCTTGGCGAGCTTTTTTAAGGGAGGCGAACAGGGAGGAGTTTTCGGGAGACATCCAATAGGGAGAACAGGAGAGGGAGGAACCAGGGTACAACGAACCAATAACAGATAAACAGGGGAGGGCAAGCAGCCAACAACCAATGACCAACCGAGTAGGATAGAGGTTTCTGGAAGAAGGGGCAGAGTCTTCTTCCTCGGGCCCGCCTACGGAACCGCCCTCAGACTCTGAGTCATACCATCTAATTCGGAGAGTCTGATGGACAGGAGGCGGGATCGGGGGATGCTGACACGCCCCCACAGATAAATCCACAAAAGTGTTTCTGTAGGGTATCCTTTTATATAATTTTTGGATTTGTTAGTCTTGCAGTTTTTCTTGTCTTGCTGACAATTCTTGGAAGAGGTAAATTTTCACTGCTGATACTTCCTTCTGGCAGTGCATATTATCTTATCGTCCTGGAGCCGGTTGATGTAAATCTTTCTAGTGACACACATTATCTAGACACATATTGTCTTATGGTTATATGTATTGTATGCATATTGCTGGAGCCTTGCCAGACCGGAAGATCCCTCGGGATACCTTTCTTTGGAATGCATGTCTTTGTATCTGTATTTTCTCACGGCTTTAGTAAAAAATGCTGTAGTCTTATTTTCAGCACGAATTATTTTGTAACATATACTACAATCCCTCCCCTTTTATATCAAATTATTAATTCGTGCTTTCTGTGGCAAGTTTTGATTAGGTTTGCTCATTGCACAATCTTAATTTCATCTTTTCGCACAAATTAACTTTTTATATGATGGATTATCTAGTCCTGAAGCTTTACAATGGCCTCTATGTTTGCTAAAACACATCTTTGTAATCATCCCATGACTGTTCCTTATACATTTTGTAATTTCCCTTTGGTTTATTTTTTGCTTTGTTTATCTGGGCTTCAAACCTAGCCAGAACTTCAGTAGCTTTACTTTTTTCATCTTCCTTTTTTAAATTTCATTATCTTAGATAATTTTGGTGGTTGGCCAAGTTTTCCTGTAGCTAATTCAGGGTTCACAGGCATTGCTGCTGTCTGCATTCTTTGGACAACATAGTGGATGAGCTGGATGAAGCATGGTACTAAAGATGGTAAAAACAGTAATCCAGCCGTAGAACATAATATTAAAAACCCCACCTTTTTCCACCAAGCTCCTCCCCCAAACAGTTGGTCCCACCAGGAAGCTTGGAGGATGGAGTTCCATTTTTGGACTGGCACATGTGCCACTGTCTTAATTTTTGCGCAAGATTTTTGATAGTTTCTCCATAGTCATCAATTTCTACACAGCATTCAGATTCATTAAACTTTCCACAGACCCCTCCTTCTTCAGCCAACAAATAGTCCAAAGCTATCTGGTTTTGATATACAAATGCTCGCATTTGAGAGTGCTGTTTAGCCAATAATTCGAGAGTGTCCAAAGTATGATTTGACACAATTTCTACCACAGCCTGGAGTCTTATTAACCGATTTAGCAGGAAAATTGGGGTCCTATATCCCCAGCTCCCATCCTGAGCCCAAGTTGCTGGGCCATAGTATGCAATTATCCTCTTTGCAGGCCACTCGTCTTTTCCCCATTTTTGATCCGCTCCTGCTTTTGGAAATTTGAGATTTAACTCCCTCTTTTCTCTGTCTGGGGTCTTACATAGGGGTGCTCCCAGCAGATTACTCTCGGACCTTGGCAGCACAAAGAAGGAGGGTCTAATTATTCCCAGCGTACAAGATCCTCTCCACCTGCGGGGTAGTTCACTGTAAGCCTTTTCCCTGCAAATCTGGTATATTCCATTAGGTGCTTTCCCTGAGTCACTTACAGCTTCTGGTCTCTCCCAGTAATCTTTCAGGCCTTTTAAGGTTTGGTAGGGGTTAGCTCCAGGGCTTCTATGCCAACATAACCCAATTTGGTCAATCCATTCGCAGTTTGTTCCCCTGGTCCGACTCCAATACCCGGCAGGAGTTTCTGGTTGCCAGGCCTTTGAGTTATTGTTTGAGTGCACTGCAAGAGTGGACATACAGGGAGTATATCCCACTACTTCAGTGTATCTTTTTCCTTCTCTGCTGATACAAACTGTTCCAATTATTCGATTATCTAAAACCCACCCCTCGGGTCGTTTCAATGTTTTAGAAATTTGAGTGTGGTTCCATTGTAGAAGTTGCTCTGGAGCTAGACTCTCACCTCTCCGTGGCCATTTCTCAGCTGATTTAAGCCCTCCACAGATCCAACAATTAGATAATCCTAATTCTGTGGCAATTTCTTGCATTAGTTTTACAAAAAGATTCTTATTTGAGGGGGGTAAACCCCAATTGTTATACCATTGTTCTAACTGTTTGTATTGTTCACTTATTATTTTTAACTTTTCTCATTCTATTTTCCTCCTTTTTGCCTCTGACTCCTGTTTCTTTAATTCTTGAGCTATTTGTTTCATCTTACTCTCTGGATCTATCCCTCCATCTCTTGCAAAACCAAAAATTCTGTCATACCGCAAGCAAATTCGATCATCATCATTGTTGAGAAGATTAGTTCTCACGCCCTCATTACTATCAGAAAATCTTTTGTCATGTTTTGTATTTTCTCCAACCCAGTATGTTTTTCCACCCCTAGTGCACGTTCTTAATTGGCTGCGATCATAGCAAGTTGTACTGACTTGGGAATATGCCATAAACATTGATTCCATTTTCTCTCCGATCCGTACAGAATGATTACATCTGTCACAGGTGGGTATCACAGGCTCAACCGCTCGTTTGTATAACACATGAGTTAATACTTTCTTATATTTCTTCATAGACTGTGCCTCTAACCACCAATCCTTAGGAATCGCTTCCGGGTCATAGCAGATTATTTCTCTTTCTAATTGACACATTTTATATCGAGTGCTGTTATGTTTGCAGTTTCCCCTCTTGCTGCCACTTGTGCAGTCACAGTGGGTCTGCTATGCCATGGTCTCTATAGCCACCTGTCCTGTTAGGGTGGTCTTAAAGCACTGCCCACAGCCCTGGGCTGGGCTCTGCATCTCCACACTGAGGTGATTCTCAGGGAGCAGACTGGCCGTCCTGCCCATCGTTAGACTCAGAACCATCAGGATTCCCCACTGGCGCACTCCTCTGCCTTTGCCTACGCCCACGGGGTTGCCACCCGTGGCGAGGGAGTCCATCTTCTTGGCAGCAGGGGGATTCTTCAGGGGAACCATAAGTGGAACGGGCCACCCACCTCCTCTTAAAGGTGCCCCACCTTGATAGTTTGACTGCATCAGCAGTACAGGGTACCTTGTTTGACCGTCAGCACTCACTTGTTAGGGCCTGTGCCTTTGAATCTAATTTACCCCTCACTCCCTTTTTGAACAAGCGACGCCACTCTGGAGAGTTTAATTCTAATATGCCCGTGTTAGTAGCGACTACTAAGGTATGGGTGGTTAAAGTGTATTCCTTCTCCAAGCACCTTGTACAAAGTTCTTTTGGTTTGTATCCCCTCTTACAATGTGTAACCCAAATTTCTTGACAATATCCACACTTAAAATGAACAAATGGATAACATTTGCACCCTGGTACTAACAACTTATCCCCTTCAGTCATTTAGTATGCCAGTGCAGTTTTATCTTCAAGTCTCCTGGAGGAGAAGTCACTTTCCATTCAGGTGACCCCTCCTGACGTTCAATCTTCTTTACCCGAGAAGAGTGCGTCCAGCCCTTAGCCATTCATATTGCTGTGTCCGTGGTTAGAAGCACAAGGAAAGGACCTTCCCAGTGAGGTGTTAGAGAGACTTCTTTCCAGGTTTTAATCAATACTTTATCTCCTGGTTGTATTTTATGTATGGCAAACCCCAAAGGGGTGCTTTGCATTATTAGTCCCTTTTTCTCAGGCCTTGCAGGTTCTTATTTATTGTTATCAAATAGGGTTGAATTTGGCTGTCATCCAGCTTGGGTGTCCCACTGGCATCCCATGCTCATATGGCATTCCATAAAGCGTTTCAAAGGGTGATGGCCCACTTTCAGAGTGGGGCATAGTTCTTATGTCCTACAGGGCTAAAGGAAGGCACTTGACCCACGACATTTTAGTTTCTAACATTCATTTTGACAACTGGGCTTTTAACATCTGGTTCATCCTTTCTACTCGTGCTGAGCTCTGAGGGTGCCACGGGGTATGATATTCCCAGCGGATTCCTAAAGCATCTGCCAATTGCTTTATAACTTTTGACGTAAAATGTGTCCCTTGATCTGAATCTATATAGTCTATTATACCGTATCGAGGTATAATTTCTTCTAACAATATCTTTGACACTGTCTGGGCTGTAGCCCTGGTACTAGGGAAGGCTTCTACCCAATGTGTTAGTTGATCCACCATTACTAACAGGTATTTATACCTTCCTGCTTTAGGTAGTTCCGTGACATCTACTTGAACTTTTTCAAATGGACGATATGCTAAGGGATGACCTCCTAATAGGGTTTGTCGTGTCTTGGTCCGATTTATCTTCTGACATATCACGCACCCTTGTACTTCTTGTTTAGCTAGCTCATAAATTCCCTTACACCCAAAAAACTTCAAAACCTGTTCTGCAAGCGCCTGTGCTCCCCAATGGGTCTGTGGATGAAGCCTCTTTAAAATCTTCCTTGTATAATCTTTGGACAATAATTCTCTTCCATCAGGTAATTTCCATTTACCTTCTTCCCACTTTCCTCCTATTTTTTCATATTCCTCAATTTCCTTTGAGGAGGGACGTGAAGGGTATTCTTGGGTCTTATCCTTTCTAACTTCTGGAATATTTATTACTAATAATGCTGCTTTCTTGGCTTCTTTATCAGCTAAATTATTTCCCTGAGTTCAGAATTGCATTCCTACCTGGTGTCCTTTAACATGTACTACCGAAATCGCTTCTGGTTCTCTAATGGCCTCTAGCATTTTCTTTATTAGTTCTTCATGAACTAACCCTCGTCTGCAAGTACTTATTAAACCTCTTTCTTCCCAAGTTTTTCCAAAGATGTGGACTACCCTAAAAGCATATTTGGAGTCAGTAAAAATTGTTCCTCTCTTTCCTTTTAGTCTTCTAAGTGCGTGTAAAACTGCATACAATTCGCAAGCTTGTGCTGACCAACTAGCACTTAGGGGTCCCGACTCCACTACTTCTCCTGACTTCCCATCTACTATTGCATACCCTGATTTTCTTTTCCCTTCTATAATCCTTGCTGATCCATCTACAAACCATTTTTCCCCATCCTCTAATTCTTCCTCTTCTAAATCTTGTCTTACCTTTGTCTGCAATTCTACTATCTCTACACAGTTATGGTTATATTCTTGTAGGGCATCACCAAACAGAAATTGTGCTGGATTTTGAGCAGCAGTTGTCTGTAACTCTAAATCAGGTGAATGAATCAATATAGCCTCATATTTCAGGAGTCTAGTATCTGTGAGCCATTTGTCTGCTTTCTGTTGCAAGATGCTCCTTACATTGTGAGGGGTATATACTACCAATGGTGCTCCAAAGGTGACCTTCTTAGCTTCTCCTACTGTAGTGCCACTGCCACTATTGCTTGTAGGCAGGTGGGCCAGCCTCGGCCCACGGGATCTAAGAGTTTTGACACATACCCCACAGGCTTTTTGGCTCCAGCCCAATCCTGTGTTAATACTCCATGGGCAGTATGATTGCTAACATCTACAAACAACTGGAACTGCTTCTTCACATCGGGAAGGCTCAGCACTGGAGCAGCTATAAGCGTCTCCTTTAATTCTCTAAATCTTTCTTAGTTTTGCTCTGTCCATTTTACTTTCTCAGTCGTCAATTTCTCGTATAGAAACTTCACCTTCTCACTATACCACTCAATCCACTGTCTACAATACCCCAAAAGTCCCAATAGCTGCCTGACTTCCCTTTTTGTTTGTGGAGGGGGTAATGTAATGATTCCAGCTACTCTTTCAGGGTCTATTTTCTTTCTTCCTTTCGTGATCCAGTGCCCTAGATACTTGACCTCTGGCTCTGTAAACCGCAACTTGGATTTTGATACTTTTAATCCTTTCTTTCCTAAAAAATTCAATAATGCTATGGTGCTTGCTCTCACATCTTCCTCCTTTGGACCAGCTATCAACAGGTCATCAACATATTGCAAAAGTTTGGTCCCCTCTGCTGGCACAAACTGACTTAATAACTGTTCAAGTGCTTGTCCGAACAGGTTAGGAGACTCTACAAACCCCTGTGGTAGAGATGTCCACCTGAACTGTTGCTACCTATTCGTTTCAGGGTCCTCCCACTGAAAGACAAAATAATCCCAGCTCTCTTCAGCTAATGGACAGGTCCAAAAGGCGTCTTTCAAGTCTATTACACTATACCAGGTGTCTTCAGGGGAGATTTGGTTTAAAAGAGTACATGGATTTGCTACTAGAGGAAAACGTGTTCTTGTTCTTTCATTTACAGCCCTTAAATCTTGGACTAGCCTAAAGCTTCCATCACTTTTACATATGGCTAAGAGAGGTGTGCTGTGCCTTGACATGCAAGGCTCCAAAGTTCCCCTTTTCACTAATTTGTCTATCACAGGTTTTAATCCCTTTCTTCCCTCTATGGAAATGGGGTACTGTTTAATTCTAATTGGATCTTCTGGCCTTTCTATTTTAATGATAATAGGCTCCATCTCCAACCTTCCAGCCTCTCCCTGGGTATGCCAGACTCTGGGATCAATTTTATTCTCATCTTCTTCAGTTAATCTGTACAGGCTTACTGTTAAATCTGGCCCTTGTACTATCAGATTTATTCTTAAAGCTATAATTAAGTCTCTTCCTAATAAATTATAGTCTGCTTCTTCGACCAACAACATATTCCCTAGACAAATTTTAGTTTCTGATTCTATGTCCACATCGTTAATGACTGGGACTTTGAATGGTTCCCCTTTAGCTCCTATTACCATCATTGTGTCTTTGCCTTTTTTGCACCCTTTTGGCAGTTTTTGGACTGTGGAGCGTTCAGCCCCTGAGTCAACTAAGAAGGATATTCCCTCCTTTTGGTGTCCTATTTTTAATTTTATCAAGGGCTCTTTAGATGTCCTGGACCCCAAAACAAAAAGCCCCTGACACCCCTAGTCCGCCTGAAAAATCTCCTCATCCTTTATTCTTTTTCTGCAATCTCTTTTTAAATGCCCCTTCTTTTTGCAGTAGTAACACTCAGGGAGTTGCCTCTGATCCTCGGGTGTCTTTCTCTGTGGGACAGGCTGCCTCTTTTGAGTTCCATGGCTCTGTGCTGACCTCACAGGGCTTCGGGGACGTTCCAGCTTCTGAGCTTCCCTTACAGCTGCAACCAACACTTTTGCTTTAGCCTTCTGTTTCTCTTCATCTCTCCTCACATATACTTTCTGAGCCTCCCTCAATAGCTCTTGTAATCCTCTTTCTTGCCAATTTTCTAACTTTTCTAGCTTCTTCCGTATATCTTCCCATGATTTTGCCACAAATTGGGTTTTTAATAATACCTCTCCTATTGGGGAATTAGGGTCTATTCCTGAATAAACTTGCAAGCTCTTCTGTAGTCTTTCTAACCATTCCGAGAGTGTTTTGTCTTTCCCCTGGCATTCCCCAAATGCTTTGCTAATGTTCTGCCCTCTGGGGACTGCTTCCCGAATCTCTTGTATGATAATATTCCTTAAGTCTATCATATTTCGTCGGCCCTCTTCTGTTTGAGCATTCCACCCGGGTGTTTGGTTTGGCCATTTCTGATCCCCGGGCAAACCTTGGGGGTTTCGGTGCTCCCATTCAGGAATCCCAGCCTCTGATCATCTCCCTTTCTTCGGTATTAAATAGGACTCTTAGGATGGCATGCATGTCTTCCCAGGTGTATATACTAGGCCCTAGAAACTGGTCTAACTGGTCTGACACCCCCAGGGGATCATCCATTAGTTTTCCCATTTCCTTTTTAAAGGCTCTTACATCTCCTGTATTAATTGGCACATTCACAAATCCTATAATTCCAGGAGCTGTGAGTATTTCCTTTAACGGGAGTAGATCGCGCCCCTTTTTCCCTTCCTCCTCATTTTCGCTATCTTCGCTGTTTATTTTTCTTTTCTTTTACGTCGTGTTCTCCTCGCAGGGAGGGATTGCATAACCTGGGCAGAAGCCGCCGATCCTGTGGCCTCCGCGGTTTGGGACGGAGCCCGGGTGGGCAGCGCCCGTTCAGGCGGGGATGGGGGCGCCGGGGGTGCCTGTGGGGGCACCTGTGGGGGCGCCTGGGCTTGCGGGGGCAGGGGCACAGGCACCAGATATGGAGGGGGTAGACTGTCCAAGGGATCCCATGTTTTACTTTCGGGTCTAATTCCTTTCCTGGTCTTTACTGTAAATAACCCAGTAGCTGATCCCTCCCATATCTTTGCATAGTCCCTTTCTTCTTGATCCCGCAGTTCCTTATTATGTACATAAATATTTAGGGCTCGACATGTCCACTCCTCATAGGTTCCAAACATGGGCCAAATCAAATGGCTGCTAATCTCTTTCCCCCCACAAACTTCCATGCAAAAATAAACCATTTTTTCTTTAGATTTTTCTTTTGTTGAGGGGCACTTCTCCCAGTATTCCAGCATCACTCCCAGCAGACTATCCAGTGGGATTTCTGGTAAATTGCTCTCCTTTTCTCCTAAGGGATTTTCCCTCGCGGGAAACCGGAAATGCCCTTATCAGAGACTCTCACTCGCCTCTCAACTTTGTGTGCGTTTCACTCAGTTACACATTGATTCCTAACGGTGGTTAGTACACACCGTGTTTTAGCTGATTTTGGATTACCGTTTCAGTGACCAGCGGAGGACCGTCCCGCGGGTTTTGAGCCGGTAAAAAGCTCCCTCGTATTTCTCCTTACTTTCTCTCCCCTGGACCTTCCCTGGTCCTAGGCAAAGAGGGTTTACCAGTCTCCTGAATTCCTGGGGACATCCCTTTCCCTCTAGCCTTCCTGTGGCTGAAGTCCGAACCTTTCCCACGTTTCGGATTTTACGTGTGCAATGAGTTTCCCGTCAGATTCACTTCCCCCGTAACCAACCGGCGCCCTTGCAGGAATACAGAACTGCAGTTTTTGGGGTCCGCTCTCGCTTCGTGATATTATCACGTCTCATACACACGCTCAGCCACTCGCATTCAACCTCGCAGTACTTACGGCCCCTTTTCCTGTGAGGATTCTTCGTGCACGTCGAGTTTTACGAATGAAATGCGCCGCAGTTCCGAGGGCCCTCTCCTGGGTCTCCTCTAAGTCTCTCCGGGAGCTCCAAGCTCGTTTCTCTCTCTCCCTTTGCTTGTGGCTTCTACCTCAATTTTGGTGTTCAGAATCCAACTGGGTCTTGCTGGTTCTCCTATGCCGCCGGGCCGCTGAATTCAGGGGGGCACCTTCCTGATCGGAAAAGGAAAACCGCAGACCCAAAAAATTGGATCACGTCAGGGTGTCACCAATTGTTATAAACGAGCCAATCAATATTATGATTAAAGAGAATTTATTAATAATCAAAGTATAAAATTTGGAAAGAGCCACAAAGCAAAGCAACACCGACCCCGGCGATCGGCGCTGGGTGAGCTGAGTTCCGACCTCTATCGGTTCCAATCTCGCCTGTTCACAGCTGCGGTTTCTCTTAGGTGTCCTTTTATACCTTTTTTCTTCTTTGTTTAGCTTTATCTTTTCAATGCAACAATATGGTTTTCCTGTTTTTTTCACCATGTCTGATGACAGTTCCTGAAATCAATATTCGATTTTTGCTGTTGGAATCAGTTTCTGGTGCAAGTATATTATTGTGGCTTGTACATACATCCTGGGACTCCATTTCTGTACAAACACACACATCCTGGAGCTCTGCCAGACGAGGAAATCCCACTAAATGCTTATCTCTGGAATGTATCTTCTCAGGGCTTATTCAGACAGAGATCCTTGAACCGCACATTTTTGCAGCCACCTGTTTTGCTTTTCTCAGCCTCAGCAAAATGCTGTAATCTTTAAAATTTTAGCACGAGTTATTTTGCATCATATACTACACTCCTGTTTGGTTTCTTGTATCTGGGCTATAACTAAAAAGAGTCTTGCATACTCAATTTCTAAGAAGCAGTGATGGTTTTGGAGGGTTGATATTAAACTCGATATTAATTCTTCATCTAGGCTGCCAAACTGGGGCCACCTTTGCTGGTTATCTAACTTATAAACTGGCCAGATCACTGTAGAAAGCCGAATTAATTCCGCTTTTGTAAGGGCCAAATCTCCACCAGTTAACTTTCCCCATTCTTCCAGGACATGCCTCAAAGGGCAGGCCTACGGTACATCATTCTCCATACAAGAAATATTACAGCCCATGGTTTTATGCCTACAAACAGAAAATTCACAGAAATAAAGCAAAGCTATTTAAAACACTCTATAAAGCAAAAATAGAAAACTAGAGAAAGTGGGATTTGAACCCAAAATCCTGGGAATTCAAACTGTGGCTGGATTTACATTCCAAGCCTCCAAGCCTCCCAGCTGCTGCTCCACCTGGCTGTGTGCCAAAGGGCAGTGGCTGGACACGAGCTAGCAACAAACCAACAGAGGGAAAACTAAATTCCCTGGTGTAGAAGGGTGGCTCGCATCGCTGGGACATGGGTCCCTGAAAGGCCTGCACAACCCTACCTTGGATTCTGAGCTAGCATGAACGCTGAGCTCAAACCAAGCTGGGAGTCCTTGAACTATCTGTGAGCTGATAGTGGAAGCAATTGGGCGCTGGGCCATGGACAGATGTTATGTAACAAGAAGATATTGTTAAACCACAAATAATTACCATGAAGCGCATGATTTAGTGATTATACCTAATAGTTATTTGGCTTTATAAGGCTTTGTAACTAATTATAGTATCACTGACCACATGTGTTATAATTAGAATGGTATATAAGAAAAACGACTTTGGGATCATATATAAGGAAGACGAACCAAGCAATAAACGGAACAAGCTGCTAACTCGTATCGAGTCGTCTCTTGATTCCGGGCCCGCCTCCCAACACCTGGAACTCACACGAGTTCCCTGACAAGCTCTCAGGAGCTGCCAAGCTAACAAAAGGAGGAAACACCAAATGAAACCCCCCCAGACTCTTCTGAGTCCCTAAACAAACTGTAAGAGATCCCTTAACACCAACCCAGGTGCTAACAGAATACCACCTTTATTCAGTTACTCACATGCCTCTGTGCTGGGTCTGGAGAGTTTCCTGGGCTCTTGGAGCTCCTCTGCTGTCTCCTGGACTGTAGCAACTGCCCCTGTCCCCCGGGTGCCGACAGGGCAGGGGGGAGCTGAGCTGGACCTTCCCAAGTCCCAGAGGATTTTCGGAAGCCTCGTTGTCCCCTCTGGGGTGCCAAAGAACTGATGCCTTCTCCAGCCACCTAGAAACAGAGACTAGACAAGAGTAAGGGAATAAAGGTCGGTATTTATTTGAAGGGCCCTCAAGGTACACCCTGGGGGAGCCAGAGGCTGCTTCCAAAAAATGGACCCCAAGATGGACCTCAGGTCACGAGTTCTTCACACCTTTATAGGTTTGGTTCATTTGCATACCACGGTTAATTCTCCAATTAAAGCCCCACTTCAATGATGTAATTCCCCTCAGCTTGCTCCCCCCTTAGAGTCTTTGGTTTACACATTTTGGGCCTAGAACAGCCTGGCTGTCCTTGAAAGCAAAGCCTGGAGAGGCTTTGTTATGTCTGCCCAGCACGAGAGAGCAGAAATTCCAGGCTACAAGGAACTTCAGAGTTGCACTCTAAGCAGTATAGCATTTGAAAAATATAAAAGTTAAAACCTAAGGCATCATCACAGAGTGGGCTGTGATATCACAGGGGGCTGTGGGACATCGGAGACTGGGCTGTGACATCACAGAGTGGGCTGTGACATCACAGAGTGGACTGTGACATCACAGGGCCAGCTGTGACATCACAGGGGTATTTGACATCACAGATGGCTGTGTGACATCACTGAGTGGGCTGTGACATCACAGGGGATAAGTGACCACAGAGAGTGTGCTGTGACATCACTGATAGCTATGTGACATCACAGAGTGGGCTGTATGACATCACAGAGTGGGCAGTGACATCACAGAGTGGGCTGTGTGACATCACAGATGGATGTGTGACATCACAGATAGATGTGTGAAATCACAGAGTGGGCTGTGCCATCACAGATGGATGTGTGACATCACAGAGTGGGCTGTGTGACATCACAGAGTGGGTTGTGAAATCACAGAGTGGGCTGTGACATCACAGGGGCTGCGTGACATCACAGATGGCAGTGTGATATCAGAGTGAGCTGTGATATCACAGGTGGCTGTGCGACATCACCGGTGGCTGTGTGACATCACAGGTGGCTTGTGACATCACAGAGTGGGTTGTGACATCACAGATGGATGTGTGACATCACAGAGTGGGTTGTGAAATCACAGAGTGGGCTGTGACATCACAGGTGGCTGTGTGACATCACAGGTGGCTGTGTGACATCACAGAGTGGGCTGTGACATCACAGATGGATGTGTGACATCACAGAGTGGGCTGTGTGACATCACAGATGATGTGTGACATCACAGATGATGTGTGACATCACAGAGTGGGCCGTGACATCACAGATGAGTGTGTGGGGGTGTGTGGGTGTGTGGGTGTGTGACATCACAGAGTGGGCTGTGACATCACAGAGGGGGCTGTGAAATCACAGAGTGTGCTGTGACATCACAGAGTGGGCTGTGACATCACAGGGGGCTGTGTGACATCACAGATGATGTCTGACATCACAGAGTGGGCTGTGACATCACAGGGGCTATGTTGATGTCTTCTCCAGCCACCTGAAACAGAGACCAGACAAGAGTAAGGGAATAAAAATAGATATTTATTTGAAGGCCTTCATGGTACACCCTGGGGGAGCCAGAGGCTGCTTCCAAAAAATGGATCCCAAGATGGACGAGAGATCACGAGTTCTTCACCCCTTTATAGGTTTGGTTCATCTGCACACCACGGTTAATTCTCCAATTAAAGCCCCACTTCAATGATGTAATTTTCCCCTCAGCTTGTTCCCCCTTTAGAAGCTTTGGTTTACACATTTTGGGCCTAGCAGAGCCTGGCTGTCCTTGAAGGCAAAGCCTGGAGAGGCTTTGTTGTGTCTGCCCAGCACGAGAGAGCAGAAATTACAGGCTACAAGGAACTTCAGAGTTGCACTCTAAGCAGTACAGAATTTGAAAAATATAAAAGTTAAAACCTAAGGCATCAAATCCAAGGCTGAAATGTGAAACAGCAGCTCCTCATTAAATGCAGGAGAATATTGTGAGCTTATGGAACCCAATGGAACCAAGGCTCCAATGGGACACAGAGGAGCCTCAGGGAGCCAAGAGACCATAGTGAGTTTTTGGAACTTCATGGAACCAAGGATGCAGTGTGTCACAGAAGGGCCTCATGGAACCCAGGAGATGCTGTGAGGTTATGGAAACTCATGGAATCGAGTCTGCAGTGTGACACAGTGACTGTCATGGAAGACAGGAGACCACATGGATGCTATGGAATCTCATGGAACCAAAATGCTTAAGTGGCACATCAGGAAATTATGGAACCCAAAACCATAGTGAAGGTAAGGGAATTCACAGAACCAGGGCTCTAATGTGACTCAGAGAAGCCTCATGGAACCAAAGATACCATAGTGAGGCTATGGAACCACATGGAACCAAGGCTCCAGTGTGACACAGCGGGGCCTCATGGAGCTCAGGAGACCATGGTGAGGTATTGGAACCTGGTGAAAGCAAGGCTCTGATGTGATACAGCTGGGCCTCACGGAACACAGACACCACTGTCAGTGCATGGAACTCATGGAACCAAGGCTCAGATGCGAGAAGGGCGCGCCCCATTGAACCCCAGAGACCCTGGTGAGGTTATGGAACCTCACTGAACTGCAGCTCCAGTGTGTCACACAGGGGCCTCATGGAACCCAGGAGAGCCTTGGGAGGTGATGGTGATGCCTTAGGTTTTAGAGACATCCATGCCATGGGTTCAGGCCTTGCCTGTAGCTTTCCTGAGGATCCGCACACAACCGAGGCGCAGGGATAACATCAGTCCCTATGAAATACTGTATGGCAGCCATAGCAAATTCCACATGTTCCAGGTGAGATTCACATGAGGGGGAAACTTGATGTCCAGAGATATCTAATGGCTTTGGGTTCCACTGTGCAGAAGCTCCAGAATTACATCGTGTTATCCACACCCATAGGACTGGACACCCCTGCACATCCCTTCCAGCCTGGACACTGGCTCTGTGTTAAGTGCTGGGACAGTGACCCTCTACAGGCCAAGGGGAGAGGACCATTCCAGATTTTGCTGACCACCCTCACCGCAGTCAAAGTGGCTGGCAAAGGACCCTGGATTCACTACTCCAGAGTTAAGAAGGCTCCTGCTCCTGAAACAACTGAGAAAACAGAGCCTGATACAAAGGAAGATGGTGTCGTTTAAATGATTCTTTTCCTGTGCTTATTATCTACACAGTTGGTTACCCTGACTCAGGTTTGGAACCAAAATCTGCATATGATTCTCATCCAAAGTGTATCCAAAGACATTCATTTGGATACAGAACTAACAATTGACAT
This sequence comes from Monarcha castaneiventris obscurior, assembly GCA_026261815.1. Classification (NCBI taxonomy): domain Eukaryota; kingdom Metazoa; phylum Chordata; class Aves; order Passeriformes; family Monarchidae; genus Monarcha; species Monarcha castaneiventris. The sequence goes on from JAMPIT010000623.1 coordinate 22,658, forward strand.
GGAAATCAACGTGGAAAGATCAGCAGAATTTGTTTACAAATTGAGAACTTACTTAGATCTTACATTATTAGATAGCACTCAATGATAACACACTGAGCTCTGATTATATTTTCCACACCCGGATTCCGTGGTTGCCAAACTGGCCCTGGATTAAGGAACTGTTCATAATAATTGTAATTATAATTCTTGTTTATATGTACTATTGTTAGATGTATACTGCTGTTAGATGCATATTATTAGTAGATATTTCTAGAGTCTCAACATGGTAGAGGCCTTGTCAAGCCTCTAAAGAGGGGGAATGATGCCTTAGATTTTAACTTTCATATTTTTCAAATCCTGTACTGCCTGGTGTGTAACTCTGAAGTTTCTTGTAGCCTGTTAACTTCTGCTCTCTCATGCTAGGCAGACATAACAAAGCCTCTCCAGGCCTGCTCTCCAAGGGCACTCAGACTGTCCTAGGCCCAAAAATAATAAACCAAAAGCCTCAAAAGGGGGGGCAGGCTTGGGGAAATTGCATCATTAACTGAAGCTTTAATTGGAGAATTAACCCTGATATACAAATGACCCAAACTTCTAGATGTGTGAAGAACTTGTGACCCGTATTTCACCTTGGGGTCCATTTTGGCAGTAGCCTCTGGACTCCCCTGGTGCCTTAGAAGGCCCTTCAAAGAAATACCTACCTTTATTCCCTTATTCTTGTCTAATCTCTGTGATTTAGGGGGCCACTTCAGGCATCAATGATTGCACAAAAACTCTCAGAGACTCAGTGTAGAAAGGAAAATCCAAAGTACCTTCAAAACCCTGAGTATCTCAGAGCATTAATGAGCCCCACTGAGTGTCAGTGCAAAGCTCTCAAGGGACTCGTTAAAGCACATAATTGGAGGCCAGGATTGCACAAACTTCTCAGAAAGTCAGTGTGGAAAGTACCTTAAAAAACTGAAGTACCCTGAAGCATTAATGAGCCCCAGTGAGTGTTGTTACTGACAAAGAATCTCCAGGGACTCATTAGGGCAGATAATTGGAGGCCAGGATTGCAGGAAGCTCTCAGAGAGTCCCAGGCAAAAGGCAAAGCCAAAGTGCTTGGAAAAAGCTGCAGTCCCTGGGAGCATTGAGGAGCCCCCCAGGGCCATTCCTGAGCAAGGCTCCCCAGGGACTCCTTGCAGCAGATCCCTGAGGCCACTGGGATGTGGGGGGGATGCTGAGGGCAGCACAAGGGGGTGACAGTGCCCAGCCTTGCTGGGGCTGTGCCAGGAGGCCCCAGGGCCTCAGCACAAGGTGTCTCCTCACAGCCCTTGCTGGCACAGACGCTGCTGGGCCCCAGGGCACCAAGACTTGGCTTCTCTTTGTCCCCACCTGGCATCGCTGCCTCCAGTTCTCTGCTCTGACTGCAGCCTGGGGACACTTTCTCACTCCTGTCCCTCACTGGGACCCATTAAAACTTCAGGAAACTTTGCAGTTCCATTCTGACTTGAATTCTTGAGAGGTTTCTGCAAGTCCCAGTGAGGGCCTGATGTTGAGGGCCTCAGCAGCAAGGCCCGAGAGGGTCATGAAAGTGCTTGTGCTGTGTCTGTGCTGCTGAGCTGGGCCGGGCTCCTGGCACAGAGGCAGCTCCTGGCAAGCGGCAGCGCTGCAGAGAGACAGCTCTGGCCAGGAGCAGCTCCTGTGCACAGCCCAGCAGGGCTGGGGCACTGCCTGCAGCCAGCCCGGGCACAGCACAGAGGCACCCAGGCCTTCAGCTCAGCCTGGGCTGGGAGCACAGAGCACAGCTCACTCCGGGCTCAGCACAGGAGAAATCCTCCCAGCGTTGCAAACAGTCCTTGTCTGGCTGTGGGAAGAGAAGCTGCAGCTCCTGGAGGCATCTCCTGAAGCTGGCCCATGGCACAGCTCTCAGGAGCTTTCCGGAGGACTCTCAGGGCTGCTGCAGTGTGGGGGATGTGGCCCTAGGGCAGGGCTGGGTTTCCCTGCTGCAGCAGCCCAGGCCCAGCACAAGGCAGCTCCCTGTTGCCAGGCTCTGCTGCAGGGCTGAGCAGCCGGGGCTGCAGCCAGGGGTGCCCAGGGCTGTCCTGCAGAGCAGGGTCCTGCAGCCCAGGGCGCTGTGCTGGCCCAGGGACTCTGCTGCCTGCCAGGGGCAGCTCTCAGCCGGCCCGGGGAGCTGCTGCCAGCGCTGGGGGAGAAGCTGTGGGGGGCTCCGGAGGACACTTCCCAAAGAAGGTGAGCCCGGGATTGCTGTAAAGATCAGGAGCTTTCCTGAGACTGTTTCAATTTCCTGCTTGGATCAGGGTGGGGAGGCTGGGGGATGAGGGAAGCAGAACAGGAATTGTAATCCCAGAATCCCAGAACATTCTGAGTTGAAAGGAACACACAGGATCATCACCGTAACGTTTGAACTCCTGATCTGTAACTCTGGGTGCTCAGTCTCTCTGCTGGGAGCCTCCCAAAGGGCCTCCAGCCACTCCTCAGCCCTTGGGCAGCACCAGCAGCAGCTCTGCAGGGCCCAGCAGGGCTCTCCTGAGCCACCCTTGCTCCCCTGCACACAGACCCTGCCCCAGGCAGGGCCCTGCACACAGGCAGGTTTCTGTGGGGCCGGGGCGAGAGCACAGAGGGTGGGATGGGCTGTGAGCACTGGCAGGGACAAGGCACCTCTCAGGAGGGAAATGTGCAGGCCCAGGGATATGATCAGGGAAGAAGAGGGAGCTGAACAGAGCAGTGCTGTGGGCAGGAGGGCACTGTGGGTGGGTGGGAGGTGCCATGCACAGCTGGGTACAGGAACACTGTCCTGAGTGCCTGGCTGTCTCTGCCCTGCCCTCCCAGGCACAGCCCCACAACATCTTCTCTTGTTTCTGCATTCCTCTGATATTGTCACTGTTGTCTGGTGCTCTCAGGGAGGCTCTGGGCTCTGCAGCAGCTGAGTCAGGCACTGCCCTTGGGATTCCTGCCAGGCAGGGCTGTCCATGGGAATGGGGTGTCCAAGCTTCCCTGTGCCCTGTGGGGCTGTGGGCAAAGCAGTCCATGGGAAAGGGGAATGAGCTGAGCCTCCCTCCCTGAGATCCCATCATGGGCACAGCCGGGGCTCTCCTCGCTGTGTCCTCCCAAGCTCTGAGCTGCCCTCCTGGGTGCAAATCTGTGCCAGAGCCTCTCGGAGTGCCCTGAGTGTCCCCCGGGGAAGTGCAGAGATGCCACAGCTGAGGAAATGCTGCTGGGTTTGCCAAGGGCCCCGTGAGTGTCCCTGGCAGAAGGGGAGTGCTGAGAGCTTGCCCAGAGACCTTTAGAGAGGGTGAGACATTCAGGGATCCCTCTGCTCTGGGCAGGCTCTGGTTTATCCCAGGGTGACCCGGGAGTGGGATTGTGCTCTGATTACAGCCAAAGGGGCACGCCCAGGGCAGTTGGGAACGAGTCCATCCAGCCCCTCACCTTGCCCTGAGCCACAGGGAATCCTTTGCCTCTCACCTCTCTCAGTGGCAAACTGGGACTGCAGCAGAAATGCTGGGGATTTGTGACCTCAGAGAGCCAGGAATGATGTGTGGGTAGGAAAACATTTCCTAAAACCAGCTCGTGCCATCTATTTTCTTTGGAAGTGTCAGTGCAGATGGTACCAAGCCTGTGTGCATGAGGAGTGATTCCACTGACAAATCCTGACTATCCAGCCTTGTCCCTCTGCCACACGGCCACAAACCCAGGGCAGTGGGGCAGGGATGGCTCCTCGAGAGCCCCCACGCACAGGCCTGGCTGCTCCTGGCACCCTCAGACAGCAGAGCTGGAGCTCAGGCAGGGAGCTGGGTGAAGGTTTTCCCAGAGCAGGAACAAGGGTGGGTGAGTGCCAGCGGGACAGTCTGCAGGGAATGGCCCAGGTTTGGCTCCAAGCAGCCTGTGCTGACTTGTCCCTGTCCTTTCTCCATGACCAGGTGCCCGTGGCCAGAGCCAGCAAATGTCCAACAGCAGCTCCATCAGCCACTTCCTCCTGCTGGCATTGGCAGACACGCGGCAGCTGCAGCTCCTGCACTTCTGCCTCTTGCTGGGCATCTCCCTGGCTGCCCTCCTGGGCAACGGCCTCATCATCAGCGCCGTAGCCTGCGGCCAGCACCTGCACACCCCCATGTTCTTCTTCCTGCTCAACCTGGCCCTCACCGACCTGGGCTGCATCTGCACCACTGTGCCCAAAGCCATGCACAATTCCCTCTGGGGCACCACGCACATCTCCTACTCGGGATGTGCTGCACAGGTTTTTTTCTTTGTGTTCTTCCTCTCAGCAGAGGTTTCCCTCCTGACCATCATGTGCTACGACCGCTACGTGTCCATCTGCAAACCCCTGCACTACGGGACCCTCCTGGGCAGCAGAGCTTGTGCCCACATGGCAGCAGCTGCCTGGGCCACTGGGTTTCTCTACGCTCTCATGCACACGGCCAATACATTTTCCCTGCCCCTGTGCCAGGGCAATGCCCTGGGCCAGTTCTTCTGTGAAATTCCCCAGATCCTCAAGCTCTCCTGCTCCAACACATACTTGAGGGAAATAGGGCTTCTCACTCTTAGCACTTTTCCATTTTTGGGATGTTTTGTGTTCATTGTTTTCTCCTATGTGCAGATCTTCAGGGTTGTGCTGAGGATCCCCTCTGAGCAGGGACGGCACAAAGCCTTTTCCACGTGCCTCCCTCACCTGGCCGTGGTCTCCCTGTTTGTCAGCACTGCTGCGTTTGCCTACCTGAGGCTCCCCTCCATCTCGTCCCCATCCCTGGATCTGGCACTGTCAGTTCTGTACTCAGTGGTGCCTCCAGCCCTGAACCCCCTCATCTACAGCCTGAGGAACCAGGAGCTGAAGGATGCCCTGAGGAAAGCAATGCCTGGATGCTTTTCACAAGTTAAAATCTTTCTATTTCCTTCTGCAGAGCATTCATGGTGTAACACATCACATGCCCAGCCTGCCCTCTAAAGCTTTTAATAGTGCTGGGAGGGGCAGGACAGGCTTTTCTACTTTCTCCTTGTAGTTTTCACACTGAAAATTTAGTCATCATCCCATATTGAATTCACTCTCTACCCCTTTAACTTGACCCTCAGACTGTGTAAATGTGGAATCATGCTCTCTGTGTGCTTCAATAAAGGAAATGTTCTTGCAGGGACTTCTTTGTCCAAAGTCTCCCCTCTGTTACCTCTCCTTCAGCTGCAGGGGCAGTGCCTGTGTGCAGAGGCAGTCAGAAAAGGAGTCCCAGCCCAGCAGCACTGCCAGGGAGCAGCAGCACCTGGTCTTTGGGGAGCTGCACTTTTTCCACTCCCAGCCTCTCCTTTATTGTCCCTGTGCAGGGCCTGAGGGCTCTGGCAGCTCGGTCACTGTCCTGCTGCGTGTCCGTGCTGTGAGCACAGGCAGGGACAGCCCATGGGCACTGCTGGGACACAGCCGGGCTCCAGCACAGCAGCTCCACCAGCAAAGGGCATTTCCTTGGTGCACTGCCCAAGGGCTGGGCTCTTTTTACTAACTTAGTCTCCAGGAGAAGCCCAAGGAATGGATTTTGCAGAATCTCACTGCTTTGCTTGTTTGTCCCTGGCATCAGTGCAGCGAGATCAGGGTCCCACCGTGGTACTTCAGGGGCTGAGGGCTGGCTCAGGCGTTGTGTGTTGGTGGCCCATGGCCATGGAGGTGACAAATGATCTCCAGGTCACCTGCCTGGGGCTCTGCAGCTCGTGGTGGCTCTGGTGGCAGGTGAGCACTTTTCTGTAGGACACCAGAAGCTGCCAGGAGAGCACAGAGGATCTGCAGGGACAGCCTGGCCCATGGAGTCAGTTGTCGCAGCCGCAGGCCGGAGAGTAAGAAAGACTCAGAGACAGGAATGCAGTCCAGCAAATAGATGGAATTATTTAATTAATAAAGAACGGGTTTTTATGTGTTTCGTTCTCTTAATGTTTACCTAGATGGCAAGAGGTTATTGGACCTCTTGCTACTAACTACCAGAGTGATTGGTCAGTTCTCACATCGTTCATTCTCCTAGTCGAGATCATAACAATTCTAATTATATCTGCAGGTGCAAGATAGCAAACTCGGTTTACAGAAACCTTATCATGTTTGCACAGTTCAGCATGAGAAAGACAGAGCTTTCACGAACTACTGCAGAAAGCTGGAGAAATCAATCCTCTGCTGAGGCTTCCTCAGCATCCATAATTCCCCCTTTTTTATTTTATAAGATCAAAAAGGTAGCGTTTGTAATCCTTGCGGGATCCCTTGCAGCAAGGAGAACAAACACAGCAAAAGGGGTCCGTTTGGTAGTGGCCAGTTACCAAACAGGAATTGAATCAGATGCTGATGTAAAGCAGGTAGAGAAACTCTCCAGCAGTGTCCTAGGGAACACATCTAACAAATCCAATTCTACATCAGCTATTACAATTCTAACTATATCAGCTATTACAATTCTATAATTGCCTTAAGGGCTTTAACATTCTGATTCCATAGCTTTCTGACTCCATAACAAAGGAAACTTAAAATTCAGTCTCTGCTTGTAGAAGGCCCATCCAACTGATGGTCGACATCCTGGTCATCATCAGGAGGATCACTTGGTTGATGATCTGCATTCCGGAGATCATTCGGAGGTTGCCCGTTCTGCTTCTGATGCCACAGGTCAGGGCAAACGCATCTTGCAGGCAGCCATCGTACCCCAGTATCTGTGGAAACACAAGCATACCCACGGCCCCAAGCCATAAGCTCACATGGACCTTCCCACTTGTTAGTGAGCAGGTTCCGTACCCAGACTTTCGCTCGAGGCAGGTGCGTCTCGCCTGAGGGCTGCAACGAAAGGAAATGGCTCAAAATGACAGGATTGTCTGAATTTGGTGGCACTGTAAGATGATTAATCATATATAGAGCTTTTTCCAATTGACTCTGTGGGGATTCCCCTTGCATTCCCCCTTTTTGTTTCTCCAAAAGGCGCTTCGAGGTGCCATGAGTGCGTTCCACAATGGCTTGGCCAGTAGGAGAATGTGGAATACCCAGAGTGTGGTTCACACCCCACAGCTGCAAAAACTGCTGCATCTTTTGTGAAACGTAGGCAGGACCATTATCAGTTTTCACCAAGGAAGGCACGCCCAGGACCGCAAAAGCCAATTTCCAATGTGCAGTGACATCGCGTCCTTTCTCTCCAGTATGAGCAGATGCCCGCATAGCTGAGGAGAAAGTGTCAATAGACACGTGCACATACTTACCTCAGCCAAACTCGGGGATGTGCGTTACATCCGTTTGCCAAATCTGCAATGCCCTTAGGCCTCTGGGGTTTACCCCTGATGGCAGAGGTGCACCGAGTCCGTGGCAGTCAGCACAAGTGCTGACAATGTCACGAGCCTCAGTTGGCGTTAAGTGAAACTGCTTCTGCAGGGTATATGCCTTGGCTTGCGCGATTTTGTGAGGCTGAGGTGCCACCCATGCGGGGTTGGCCAGCATGTCAGCCCTGGCATTACCTTCCGTTATGAAACCTGGTAAATTGGTGTGGCTTCGAATGTGCAAAATGTAATATGGGTGCACTCGAGCTTGAATTGCACACCACAAAGTTTTCAAGAGTGAGAACAGAGCCGCATTGTTGACTTCTTTTAGAAGTGAACAATCTAAGTGTTTGGTTATGTCTGCTACATAGGCAGAATCAGTGACCAAATTCAAAGCTATCAGTGGAGGAATCCACTTGATAAACCTGACAAGCAGAAACATCCTGTTGAACCTCTTCCAATGCTTGTCGCGCTTCAGGAGTCCATTTCCGAGCTGAATTCAACTCAGGGTCCCCCTTTTAAAATATTAAAGCGAGGAAAGTTTGATCATGGGTAGTCAACTGAATCCCCTTACAGATTCGACATTGTTTCCTGCAGGCACAGTAAAACATTCAGGTTTACCATTAGAATGCAAAGGAATCACAAGAACAATCCTTCAAATCAGATCAGGATTTCCCACCCTGTTGGGATCACGGTGGGTGAGGGCATGCCAGGCTGCAATGCCCTCATACAGCCATCACTGTATCAACTTATCCTGCACTGGGTCGCGGCACTGCAGCCCCGGACCCCACCTTAGAACAGGCTGCGACCATGTCTGCCAATGTAGGGTTCCCCGGCAAAGCATCTATGATCCTTCTGCACTCCTCATTGGCATTATCCCTTGCTAATTGCTTGCATAATGCCTGTCTTAGCACCTCATTTTCTACCTGTTTCTCAAGTGCCCCGGCTATTTTTTCAACAAAGGACAGAAAATTTTCCGTCTGCCCCTGAGATATTTTCACATATCGTGTTTTTGGGGCAGCCACGTCTATACTTTTGACTATGGCTCCCATTCCCACCTTCTGAGCCTGTTCAAGGATCAGAGGATGCCAGGTAGCTTGGAGATCAGGATTGAAAAATTGATTAGTTCCCATAAGAACATCCACCCCAACTGCATCTCTGGGGTCATCCTGACGCAAGTGCATGTTCTCTGCTGCGACCCTTTCAGCCATCTTTCTCCAGTTGCTCTCAAAAACCGTAAATTGCACAGGCTGAAACAACACCTGGCCTAGATGCTTAATGTCAAATGGAGCAAGCAAGTCAGTATTCATCACTCTGATAATTTGCATGACTTCAGGAGAGCCCAGCCTGTATTGTGCTACTTTGGACTGCAAGTCCTGGAGCACTTTCCAGGCTATGACAGCGTGCCTGTCAACCTGCCCCGTATTAGGGACAGCCTTAAAGACAGGATAGGCTTGGATATCCCCCGTGAAGTCCCACTATCATCGTGATCCACCGAAAGACCTTCCTGAGGTCGTATACTGACCCCCTGACCTTGCACATCTCCCCTTGGCTCTTTGGGCATCCCTATCTTCTCTATCAGATCCCAGTCCCCTTCTTCTAGGGCTCGGAGTTTGACGTCCTCCCAAAAGTGCCTCGGGTTCCTCGGGCGTACGGCCACCTGGCATGCTGGGAGCGTCCAGGAGCGATTCAGACGCACTGACTGCCGTGCTGCCTTGGTGTCCCGCCGTGAAGCAGACGTGTCTTCGGCAGCTCCAACGCAGACGAGCTGGATGCTGGCACCGCTCCAGAGGACGGCATGAGGCAGGCGGAGGCTTGCGTGGGCACCGCTGCCAGTGGCGCCGCTCCTTGCAGTGGCACTGCAGCCTGTGTGTCCGGGACCGCAGGCACGGCCAATGCCGCAGCCTGTGTGACGGGCGCCGCTGAGGGAGCGGGCGAGGCGGGGGCAATCCCGGGCGGGGTGGGGGCGACCTGCACGGCCGAAGCCGCCGGAGCTGCCAACACCTCTGGCGCAGTGAATGGCGTAGCCGGCGCCATCGGAGCAGCCTGCGGCAGCGCAACTTGCGCTGTGAATGGCGTGGCCGACCGGGATTGCGTAGCTTGCGCAACCTTCTCCGTCGGAGCCACCGGGGCAGCCGCTGAAGCCGCCGGGCCAGCCACCGCCGCCGGGGCGGGCGCCGGGGCAGCCCCTTGTGGGGCAGCCAGTTGTGAAAGAAGGCCTATCACTTCCCGTAGCACCGACAGCTGCTGCGCTGAAAGACCCGGTTCCGCCGCTCGCTGCGGGAGCCCCGTGTGCGTTTGCGGCAGAGGGTAGCCAGAGGCAGGCAGGGCGGACGGGGCCACGGGGATACAGCCGAACGCTGGAAAGGCGAGGGGCTGTGGTGATACACCCACAGCCAAAAACTGATTCTGCGGAAGCAGTGGCAGAACAGCCGCCCCCGATGGAAGCGGAGCAGTCGGGAGCACTTGCGGCAGCGCGGGGGCTGTAGGGACCAGAGTCTGGGTCGTGGAGGGGGGAGAAAACCCCGGAGCAAAAGGCGGGGGGTGCCCCGTGATCCCCTCCTGCCCCGCGGGTGCCGTGGGAGGTATTTTCGCCTCTCGCGGCAGCGGGGAGAGTGGTGGAGATGGCTGTGGAAAGCCGGCACTGACACTGCTGTAAGTCTCCACACTGGCACAGGACCCGGGTGACCCTTGGGAGGCTGCAGCAGCCTGAGAACTCTCCGAACCGGACAGCGTCTTGCTGTCGTCATTGGACTGCATTCGTAGTAACACATCGTACAAAAAAGGCCGAACGCGAAGCAAATCGACTACATCGTCTGTCCCATATGCGTGCTCACGTTCCAATCTGTCCCGGAGCGACCGCCAGGCTTCCAGATTAAAAACGTCACTGGGAGCTTGCGGCTTAAAGCCATGGTTCGCAGCCCAGACTAATATAGAGTGCAGATCCTCATCGGACACATCCTCCTCCACTAAGTTCAACACAGCCCTCCAGGCATGAAAGGCCGTGTCCTCCGTGGAGCCCAAATTCCCCATCGTCCTGGCCTTTCGGAAAGCCTAGGGCTCGGGAGCAAAACTCAGTCCCCACAGCCTCGGGGGGAGGGGAAGGGAAAGGTATTTACCTCCCCAAAGCAAGGCGCTCTCAGAGCTGTGCAAAGGCGCATCCATAGTACACGTCGGGGTCACCAGGTGTCGCAGCCGCCGGCCGGAGAGTAAGAAAGACTCAGAGACAGGAATGCAGTCCGGCGAATAGATGGAATTATTTAATTAATAAAGGAAGGGGTTTTATGCGTTTAGTTCACTTAGTGTCTACCTAGATGGCAAGAGGTTATTGGGCCTCTTGCTACTAACTACCAGAGTGATTGGTCAGCTCTCACATCGTTCATTCTCCTAGTCGAGATCATAACAATTCTAATTATATCTGCAGGTGCAAGATAGCAAACTCGGTTTACAGAAGCCTTATCATGTTTTGCATAGTTCAGTGTGAGAAAGACAGAGCTTTCACAAACTACTGCAGAGAGCTGAAGAAATCAATCCTCTGCTGAGGCTTCCTCAGCATCCATAACATCAGACTCAGTCCCTCAGAGTGTTTTCAAAAAACTTCTCAAGAACTACAAGTCAGATTCAAAGTCCAAAGTTTCTTCAACTTTTAATGGGTCCCATCAGCGACACAACTCACGTGAAAGTGTCTCCAGGTTCCAGTCAGAGCAGAACTCTGCAGGCAGTGATGGCAGGTGGAGACAGCAAGGGAAAGGTGTCTCTGGTGCTGAGCAAACCTGGATGTGTTCCATGGATGCAAAGGGCCAAGGCCTGAGCCCCAGCCCCTGGCAAGGCACATCCTGTCCCTCCCTCCTGGCTCAGGGCTCTTCCCGGGGCACTGGGATGTGGGGATGTGCAGTGCCAAGGGCAGCACCATGGGGCAGCCCCTGCCAGGCTGCTGAGCAGGGCCAAGGAGGCGCTGAGGCCCCAGGGCTGCAAGGGTCACTTGTCTCCTGCTGGCCTCAGGGCCAGCAGCCGTGGCCAAAGGGCTGCACAAGTTGGCTCTGGCAGGGCCTTGCAGCTGCTGCCCATCCCTGTGCCCTCTGCAGCCCAGGCTGTGCCACGGTGTCCCTGCCCTGTGCCTCTGTCCCTGCAGGCTGTCGGCATCCCCCCGGCTGCACCAGCTCGCTGGCCTCTTCCTTTGCTGGCAGCTCTGCGTCCTGCCTGCCTCTGCCTGGGCACACAAAGCCTTGGGCTGCTCCAGACTCCTTCTGGGGGATGTGTTGCACCCCAGCCCTGCCTGGGAGGGAAATTCCTTTCTCCTGGTGTCCACTCTGCACCTCCCCAGCTGCCCTTGGCATTCATTTTTTCTTTCTCTGGCTGTTCCCTACTATGCCAAAAGGATCCACCATCTCTGAAACCTCCCTTCAGTCCCTCCCAGGGTTCTCCTCTGCCGTCCTCAGTCTCCACTGCACTGAGCACAGAGCTCCTCTGTCCCTATACAGTGGTCAAGTGCTCGAGGCCAAGAGCGCCTGGACAAGAGGGACGGTTCTTTTCCACAGGAAGGGAACCACAGAAGCCCAGTACTGAAAGATGAAAGGTGGTCACCAGAGGCCAAGGCCAGCCAGACCTGTTTGTCTTGGCAGCTTTTGTCTGGGAGCAATCCTTGGATAGACGGAATTTTGGAGGCCAAATTGCAATTTTGGCCAGGGGCACCTGGAGGAGAAGGATGGTTCTGTTCCACAGGAAGAAAAGTACAGCCCCAGGGTTTCAAAGGCAGCTGAGAGCTGGCCCTCAGGAAGCCCAGGGAAGCTGGACTTGTCAGTCCTGGCAGAGTTTGTCTGGGAGCTGTACTTGGATAGATGGAATTTTGGAGCCGGATTCCCAGTTTTGGCCATGGACACCTGGACTTGAAAGATGGTTTTTTGCCATTGTTTTGTGAAGAAAAGCTCAGCCCCGCAGTGTTTCAAAGAGAGATGAGAGGTGGCCCCCAAGAGGCCAAGGCCAGCCAGTGCTGTTTGACCTGGCAAGTTTCATGTGGGAACAATCCTTATATAATCAAATTTGGATGTAGAATCCCAATTTTGGCTGTAGGCCCCTGGAGGAGAAGGACAGTTCTGTTCCATAGGAAGGAAAGCACGGAGCCCCAGCGCTGCAGGGGCAGATGAGAAGCAGCTCTGGCCATGCCAAGCTCAGCCGGAGCTGTCAGGCGGCCCCAGGAGCCCAAGGCAGCCAGAGCTGTTCCATGTTCCCTTGGTTCCGTGGGGCCCTGCAGGGTCACAAAGGCCCCTGGGTTCTTTGGGGCCCAGCAGTGCCACCGTGGCCCCTTGGTTCCATGGAAGGCCACAGGGTCACCATGGTGCCCTTGGTGCCAGCAGCCCTGCAGTGTCACAATGGCCCCTGGGCTCCACGAGGCCACGCAGGCTCACAGTGGTCTCCAGAGGAAGGGAAGCTCCGAGCCCCAGGGTTTCAGGGGCAGATGAGACACAGCCACCAGAGGCCAAGGCCAGCCACATCTGTCTGTCCTGGCAGGTTTGTCTGGGAGCAGCCCTTGGATAGAGGGAATTTTGAATGTGTGTCCCAGTTTGATGCTGGTTAAGTGCCAAGCCCCCACGAAAACAACTATTCACTTATTTTCCTCTGCTATAGCTGAGCAGAGGAAGGGGGAATTTTCATGAGTTCAGGATTAGGGGAAAACCAAACCAAGCTTTCAGAACACCTTTCTTTTCCAGTTCCTCCCTTTCAACCAACCACACAAGGAAACAAAACATGGGGTTTTGGTCAGTATTTCACTTCTTAAGAGTCTTTCTTTATGTTTAAGGAAAAGAGTTTCTTCTGGTGTGCCGTGGGTTCCTTCCCACGGGAGACAGTTCTCTGCGAAGTTTTCTAGCATGGTTTTAACTTCCACAAGCACCAGTCCCACCCAAACCTGCTGCAATGTGAAATCCCTCCCACGGGTCAAGCAGTCTTCCCACAGCTGCCAGCGTGGGTCATTTTAGTTCATGGGGTTTAGACTTTTAAGGATGAGCTGTTCTTGTTTGGAAGCGAAGGCTCTCGTCCTCGATCTCCAAAAGCAAGGCTCATCTCTCTCTGAGTTCTTCACTAGATCGCAGCCTCTCAGCATCCACACGCCCCAGCGGGAGCACCCTCTTCACGGGCTGCATGTGGATCTCTGCACCCCCCCATGCACCTCAGGAATGATAGGGAAACAGTTTGTTGTATTTCAGTCCTCAGCACGGCCTGCAGGAGAATCTCAGCTCCGACGCTTGGAGCACCTCCTCCCTCTGCCTTCCCCCACCGACCTCGGTGCCGCCGTGTTGGTTCTCCTCACGTGTCCTCACTTTCCTTTTCCTCTGACTTGGAGAAAGTCGGTGTCTGTAAGTTGCAGTTGAGAGGCTGATCTTGTCCGGGCTCTGCATCGGGGAATTACTCACCATATCTCTCTCTGCTGGCCACGTGGTCCCTGCCAGCACCGCACGGGCGGCTCCGGCCTCAGGAGGGCCCCAGCTGGGTGGTCCCGGCCTCGGGAAGACCCTGGCCACATGGGCCCTGGCTGCCCCTGCTGGGATGGGCCCCAGCAGCCACCTCACCACCCCTGGGAGAAGAAAAAAAGAATCTCGTGGAACCAAGGCTCCATGGTGACAAAGCAGGGCCTCATGGAACGCAGGAGCCCATTGTGACACAATGGAATCTCATGGAACCAAGTGTCCATCGTGAGACAGCTGGGCCTCACTGAACCCAGCTGCCACTGGAACCTTGCCAGGGCTCCTGGAACCCAGTGTCCAGTGTGACACAGCAGGGCCTCATGGAGCCCAGGAGACTCTTGTGAAGCAACGGACTGCCATGGTAGCAAGTGTCAATTGTAAACACAGCAGGGCCCCATGGAACCCAGGTGCCACTTGGACATTGCCCCTGTTCCTGGATTCCAGTGTCCATTGTTCCAAAGCGCAGCCTCATGGATCCCAGGAGGCCATTGTGACGCAATGAAATTTTGTGGAACCAAACTTCACTTGTGTCACAGTGGGGCCTGATGGATCCTAGGAGACCACTGTGTTGCAATGGCATCTCATGGAGCCAAGTTGTGGGGGGTGGGGTTTGGTGGTGGTTTTGTGGGTTTTGGGTGGTTTGGTGTTTGTTTTGGGGTTTGGTTGTTTTGGTGTGGTGTTTTGGTTGTGTTGGTGTGGTTGTTTTGGTTTTGTTGTTTGGTTGGTTTGTTTTGGTGTGTTGGTTGGTTGTGTTGTTTTGTTTGTTTGGTGTTTGTGTTGTGGGTTGGTTGTGGGGGTTTTTTTGTTTTGTTTGGTGTTTGTGGTTGTTGGTGTGTTTGGTTGGGGTGTCAATTGTGAGTGGAGTCTCATGAAACCCAGGGGCCACCGTGACATTTCCACGGCTGGTGGGAGCAAGGGGCCATTGCAACACAGTGGGGCCTCATGGAAACAAAAATCCATTGTTACGCATTGGGGCCTCATGGAACCCAGGAGACCATTGTGACACAATGGAATCTCATGGAACCAAGTGTCCCTTGTGATGCAGAGGGGCCTCATGGAACCCAGGAGACCAAAGTGAGGTTCTGGAACCTCATGGAACCAAGGCTCCAGTCTGACACAGCAGGGCCTCATGGAACCAAGAGACCATAGTTGGGTGTCAGAAATTTATGGTACCAAGGCTCAAATGTGTCACAGTGGGGCCTCACCAAATCCAGGAGGCCATTTTGAAGCCATGGAATCTCTTGGAATGAAGGTTCTCATTTGACACAGTGGGGCCTCATTGGGCCCAGGAGACCATTGTGAGGTTATGGAACATCATGGAACCGAGTCTCTAATGTGAAACAGAGGGGCCTCATGGAATCCAAGAGACCACAATGAGGTGATGGATCCTCATGGAACCAAATCTCCAGTGTGACATAGGAGATCCATTGTGAAACTATGGAAGCTTATGGAACCAAGGCTGTAATGTGACAAAGCAGGGCCTCATGGAACCCAGGAGACCACAGTTAGGTTAGGGAAACTCATGGAAGCAGGGCTCCAGTGTCACAGCAGGGCCTCATGGGGTGGTTATGGAACCTCATGAAGCTGAGGCTGAATTTGAAACAGTGGCTACTCATGGAATGCTGGAGACTACTGTGAGCTTATGGAACCCAATGGAACCAAGGCTCAGATGGGACACAGAGGAGCCTCAGGGAACCAAGAGACCAAAGTGAGGTTTGGGAACCTCATGGAACCAAGGCTCCAGTCTGACACAGCGGGGCCTCATGGAACACAGGAGACCACATTGACGCTATGGAATCTCAAGGAACCAAAATGCTAAAGTGACACATGGGGGGCCTTATGGAACCCAAAACCATAGCGAGGGTATGGAACTGCATGGAACCAAGGCTCTAAATGGACACAGTGGGGGCTCATGTAACCCAGGAGACCATAGTGAGGCCATGAAATCTCTTGGAACAGAGGCTCTAATGTGACACAGCACAGCCGCTTGGAACCCAGGAGATCATTGTGATGTTCTGGAACCCAATGGAACCAGGGCTCTAATGTGACTCAGAGAAGCCTCATGGAACCCAAGATCCCATAGTGGGGCTATGGAACCTCATGGAACCAAGGCTCCGATATGACACAGCGTGATCTCATGGAACCCAAGAGACCACAGTGAGGAATTTGAACCTAATGGAACCAAGGCTTCAGTGTGACAGAGCGGGGACTGATTCCACACAGGAGTCCATTGTGACTCTATGGAATCTCGTGGAACCAAGGCTCCATTGTGACAGAGCAGGGCCTCATGGAGCTCAGGACACCACTCTGAGGCCATGGAATCTCATGAAACCAAGTGTCCCTTGTGACAAAGCAAGGTCTCATGGAACCCAGGAGACTCTTGTGGAGCAATGGACTATCATGGAAGCAAGTGTCAATTGTAAACACAGCAGGGCCCCATGGAGCCCAGGTGCCACTTGGACATTGCCCCTGTTCCTGGATTCCAGAGTCCATGGTTCCAAAGTGCAGCCTCATGGAACCCAGAACACCACTGTGACACAATGGAATCTCATGGAACCAAGTGTCCCTTGTGATGCAGAAGGGGTGCATGGAACCCAAGAGACCAAACTGAGGTTCTGAAACCTCATGGAACCGAGGCTCCACTCTGACACAGCAGGGCCTCGCTGAATTTTGAGGCCATGGAATATCTTGGACCCAAGGCTCTAATGTGACACAGCGGGGCCTCATGGGGCACAGGCGACCACAAGGAGGAAATGGAACCTCATGAATGCGAGGCTGAAATGTGAAACAGCAGCTGCTCATTAAATGCAGGAGACTATTGTGAGCTTATGGAACCCAATGGAAACAAGGCTCCAATGGGACACGGGAGCCTCAGGGAACCAAGAGACCATAGTGAGGTTTTGGAACTTCATGGAACCAAGGATGCAATGTGTCACAGAAGGGCCTCATGGAACCCAGGAGATGCTGTCAGGTTATGGAAACTCATGGAATCGAGTCTGCAGTGTGACACAGTGGGGCCTCATGGAAGACAGGAGACCACATGGATGCTGTGGAATCTCATGGAACCAAAATGCTAAAGTGACACATCAGGAAAATTATGGAACTCAAAACCATAGTGAAGGTAAGGAAACTCATGGAACCAGGGCTCTAATGTGACTCAGAGAAGCCTCATTGAACCAAAGATACCACAGTGAGGCTATGGAACCTCATGGAACCAAGGCTCCAGTGTGACACAGGGGGGCCTCATGGAGCTCAGGAGACCATGGTGAGGTATTGGAACCTGGTGAAAGCAAGGCTCTGATGTGATACAGCTGGGCCTCACGGAACACAGACACCACTGTCAGTGCATGGAACTCATGGAACCACGGCTCAGATGCGAGAAGGGCGCGCCCCATTGAACCCCAGAGACCCTGGTGAGGTTATGGAACCTCACTGAACTGCAGCTCCAGTGTGTCACACAGGGGCCTCATGGAACCCAGGAGAGCCTTGGGAGGTGATGGTGATGCCTTAGGATTTAGAGACATCCATGCCATGGGTTCAGGCCTTGCCTGGAGCTTTCCTGAGGATCCGCACACAACCGAGGCACAGGGATAACATCAGTCCCTATGAAATACTGTATGGCAGCCATAGCAAATTCCACATGTTCCAGGGGAGATTCACATGAGGGGGAAACTTGATGTCCAGAGATATCTAATGGCTTTGGGTTCCACTGTGCAGAAGCTCCAGAATTACATCGTGTTCTCCACACCCATAGGACTGGACACCCCTGCACATCCCTTCCAGCCTGGACACTGGCTCTGTGTTAAGTGCTGGGACAGTGACCCTCTACAGGCCAAGGGGAGAGGAGCATTCCAGATTTTGCTGACCACCCTCACCGCAGTCAAAGTGGCTGGCAAAGGACCCTGGATTCACTACTCCAGAGTTAAGAAGGCTCCTGCTCCTGAAACAACTGAGAAAACAGAGCCTGATACAAATGAAGACGATGTCGTTTAAATGATTCTTTTCCTGTACTTATTATCTACACAGCTGGTAACCCTGACTCAGGTTTGGAACCAAAATTTGCATACGATTCTCATCCAAAGTGTATCCAAAGACATTCATTTGGATACAGAACTAACAATTGACATGGAAATCAAAGTGGAAAGATCAGCAAAATTTGTTTACAATTTGAGAACTAACTCAGATCTTCCACTATTAGATAGCACTCAAAGATAACACACTGAGCTCTGATTATATCTTCCACATCCTGATTTTGTGGTTACCGAACTGGCCCTGGATTAAAGAATTGTTCATAATAATTGTAATTATGATTCTTGTTTACATATACTATTGTTAGATGTATACTGCTGTAAGACACATATTATTAGTCGATATTTAGAATATTTAGAATAGAGTCTCAACATGGTAGAGGCCTTGTCAAGCCTCTAAAGAGGGGAAATGAAGCCTTAGGTTTTAACTTGCATATTTTTCAAATCCTGTACTGCCTGGTGTGTAACTCTGAAGTTTCTTGCAGCCTGTTCACTTCTGCTCTCTCATGCTAGGCAGACATAACAAAGCCTCTCCAGGCCTGCTCTCCAAGGACACTCAGACCGTCCTAGGCCCAAAAAGTATAAACCAAAAGCCTCTAAAGGGGGGAGCAGGCTTGGGGAAATGACATCATGAACTGAGCTTTAATTGGAGAATTAACCCTGATATGGAAATGAACCAAACTTCTAGAAGTCTGAAGAACTTGTGACCCGCAGTCCATCTTGGGGTCCATTTTGGCAGTAGCCTCTGGACTCCTCAGGGCACCTTAGAAGGCCCTTCAAAGAAATACCTACCTTTATTCCCTTATTCTTGTCTAATCTTTGATTTTAGGGAGCCACTTCGGGCATCAATGATTGCACAAAAACCTCTCAGAGACTCAGTGTGGGAAGGAAAATCCAAAGTACCTTCAAAACCTTGAGTATCTCAGAGCATTAATGAGCCCCACTGAGTGTCAATGCAAAGCTCTCAAGGGACTCATTAAAGCCGATAACTGGAGGCCAGGATTGCAGAAACTTCTCAGAGAGTCAGTGTGGAAAGTACCTTAAAAAAACTGCAGTACCCTGAAGCATTAATGAGCCCCAGTGAGTGTTGTTACTGACAATGAATCTCCAGGGACTCATTAGGGCAGATAATTGGAGGCCAGGATTGCAGGAAGCTCTCAGAGAGTCCCAGGCAAAAGCCAAAGTGCTTGGAAAAAGCTGCAGTCCCTGGGAGCATTGAGGAGCCCCCCAGGGCCATTCCTGAGCAAGGCTCCCCAGGGACTCCTTGCAGCAGATCCCTGAGGCCACTGGGATGTGGGGGGGATGCTGAGGGCAGCACAAGGGGGTGACAGTGCCCAGCCTTGCTGGGGCTGTGCCAGGAGGCCCCAGGGCCTCAGCACAAGGTGTCTCCTCACAGCCCTTGGTGGCACAGACGCTGCTGTGCCCCAGGGCACCAAGACTTGGCTTCTCTTTGTCCCCACCTGGCATCCCTGCCTCCAGTTCTCTGCTCTGACTGCAGCCTGGGGACACTTTCTCACTCCTGTCCCTCACTGGGACCCATTAAAACTTCAGGAAACTTTGGAGTTCCATTCTGACTTGAATTCTTGAGAGGTTTCTGCAAGTCCCTGAGAGGGCCTGATGTTCAGGGCCTCAGCAGCAAGGCCCGAGAGGGTCATGAAAGTGCTTGTGCTGTGTCTGTGCTGCTGAGCTGGGCCGGGCTCCTGGCACAGAGGCAGCTCCTGGCAAGCGGCAGCGCTGCAGAGAGACAGCTCTGGCCAGGAGCAGCTCCTGTGCACAGCCCAGCAGGGCTGGGGCACTGCCCGGGCATGGCAGGGGCACGAGCAGGGCACAGACAGAGCTCAGAGGCGCTCAGCACTGGCAGGGGCTGTGTGATGGCTCAGTGGGGGCTGTGTCATAGCGGCGCCTCTGTGGCTGGGTCACAGAGCCCCAGAGCAGCTGTGATGGCAGAAAGGAGCTGTGTGACAGCACAGAGTGGATTGTGTGAGGTCACAGATGGGGCTGTGACAGCACAGAGTGGGTTGTGCGAGGCCATCGAGCATCATGGGGGGACTGTGTGACATCACAGAGCAGGCTGTGACATCATGGGGTGGCTGTATGACATCATAGAGCAAGCTGTGATGTCACAAGGTGGGCTGTAACATCACAGGGTGGCTGTGTTACCTCACAGAGATTCTGTGTGACATGCTGAGTGAATTCCGACATCACAGAGCAGGCTGTGACATCACAGGCTGGTTGTGTGACATCATAGAACAGGTTGTGAAGTCACAAAGGGGGCTGTGACATCACAGTATGGCCTGTGAGGCCACAGAGCAGACTCTGCCATCATAGATAAGCGCTCTGTGACATCACAGAGCAGCTGTGTGATGTCACAGCGAAGGCTGTGGCATGACAGAGTGTGTTGTGACATCACAGGGTGGCTTTGTGACATCATTGAGTGGGTTGTGACATCAGAGAGCTGCCTGTGAAATCACAGAGAAGGCTGTGACATCCCCTGTGGCTGCTTGGCATCACAAAGGTCGCTGTGACATCATAGAGCTGGCTGTGACATCACAGAGCCAGCTGTGACATCCCAGTGGGCAGTGTGACATCACAGAGTGGGCTGTGACATCACAGGGGGCTGTGACATCACAGAGCCAGCTGTGACATTACAGGGGGCTGTGTGACATCACAGGGTGGGCTGTGACATCACAGGGGGCTGTGAGGCGTGCCCGGCCTCCCACTTATTCTACACCTCTCATGTCTCTTCACAGCGCCAGACTAGAGTCAAGCTCAACAGGGTCTTCTTTCCCCGCTGATTCTGCCAAGCCCGTTCCCTTGGCTGTGGTTCCGCTGGATGGTAGGGAGGGACAGTGGGAATCTCGTTCATCCATTCATGTGCGTCAGTAATTAGATGACGAGGCATTTGGCTACTTTATAAACATATAAATTAATATATGTTTCTTTTCCAGGTTAAGTAGAGGTGGCCCATCCACCTGGTCAATTTCGAATTTGATGCCCAAATATGGGTGAGACACGGTATGAAGGATGAACCCCTCCCGCCCAAAACCGATTCCTCCATCCAGCTGCAACCCAGAGGGAAGGGGCCTTCATTTATTAGTTTCTACGTACAGTCGAGCTTTACTAGTAAAAATATGTACAATATCTACAGAAGAGAAGAGCGCTCTGGATGCTAGGGCCCGGGCAAGCCTCTCCCGCCTCGTTTTGGAGAGGCCCAGGGCTTCTAGCAACTCGGAGTTCCTCTCGTACCATTTCCCCCGCGCTCCTAGGGGAAACCCCACGAACTCAACGACTGCTGCGTTCGTAAGATCTTGAATTTGTGGGAGAAGGCCTTGGTATTTCTTGGCCTTCTCCGCAGCAGCGTCCTTTAGTGACGAGTCGTGATGCTCGTATCTGACTGCCACACCCACTACGAATGCCTCATCTTCCTTAACAAAGATCAAATCCGGTTTATAAAGTTCATTCTGTTCATCCCTCACATGTGGCTCCTGGAAAACTGTCCAACCCTCCCTTTTAGCTTCACAGCTAAGGGTCTCGCAGATGGAATTATGCCGGCTAATTCTGGCATCTTGTGTAATTGGGCAGTTTCCGATGCCATGGGCAGCTGTCTCATGATCAGCACCGCAGTGCCTGCAGGATGTACTGCACACCTCACGTCTACCCCTCGCTAGAAACTCTCCAGTGGGGTAGACGCTCGCTCTTAACTGCAGTGCAGTTATGAGTTTTCTATGAGGAATGTTCCGGTAATGCACTAGCCATCCGTTACTGATGTTATCGTTCTCAAAGTTTTCAATCCCATGGCCTTGGGCAACCAGGAGTTTCCACTTATTGAACTCTACTTTCCGCCAGTTACACGGCCTTGGAAAGTGAATTCTGGAACGAGGAGCCTCCCACTCTGACAGCCTTTCGCCTTCCAGCACCACCTCAAGCATAGGGATAGGCTCCCAGATTGCCGGGATGGACTCTTTCACTCCTCCCGCTCTAACCCATAATTTCTCATACACCTTTTCAAGATGTTCCTCCTTCAAGAATGACACCAGAGCCCCATCCGAAGACTGCACCAGCTCGTGCAATCTTCGCTCCTGCACGCTTGGTATTAGCGCCGCCAATTTAATGAGTCCTAGCCCTCGGTCCTTAAAACTCGAGTACAAGATGGCATCACACGTACTTGCTGGGAGGTGAAGCCGCTCCTTGACCGTCTTCCTAATAGAAAGGTCAAAGGAATTCGAGGAGCCCCAATGATGTTTCGGTATGGTCGGCCAGATATATCAGTCACGGGATGGTGTATGGCCTGAGTATATCTAGCCAGCTTTGACATGACAGGTGGCTGTGTGACATCACAGGGGGCTGTGACATCAAGGAGTGGGCTGTGACATCACAGATGGCTGTGTGACATTACAGGTGGCTGTGTGACCTCACAGAGTGGGCTGTGACATCACAGAAGGCTGTGTGACATCACAGGGGGCTGTGTGACATCACAGCTGGATGTGTGACATCACAGATGGCTGTGTGACATCACAGATAGATGTGTGACATCACATATAGATGTGTGACATCACAGAGTGGGCTGTGACATCACTGGGCCAGCTGTGACATCACAGGGGGCTTTGCGACATCACAGAGCCAGCTGTGACATCACAGGGGGCTGTGTGACATCACAGATGGCTGTGTGACATCACAGGGGGCTGTGTGACATCACGGTATGGGTCGTGACATCACTGAGCCTGCTGTGACATCACAGGGGGCTGTGTGACATCACAGAGTGGGCTGTGATATCACAGGGGGCTGTGTGACTTCACAGCTGGATGTGTGACATCACAGATGGCTGTATGACATCACAGATAGATGTGTGACATCACATATAGATGTGTGACCTCACTGTGGGGGCTGTGACATCACTAGCCAGCTGTGACGTCACAGGGGCTATATGACGTCACAGAGTGGGCAGTGACATCACAGATGGCCGTGTGACATCACCGAGTGGGCTGTGACAACACTGAGCCAGCTGTGACGTCAGAGGGGCTATGTGACGTCACAGAGTTGGCTGTGACATCACAGAAGGCTTTGTGACATCACAGGGGACTGTGTGACATCACAGATTGCTGTGTAACATCACTGCGCCAGCTGTGACATCACTGAGCCAGCTGTGACATCACAGATGGCAGTGTGATGTCAGAGTAGGCTGTGACATCACAGAGTGGGCTGTGACATCACAGATGGCTGTGTGACATCACAGAGTGGGATGTGACATCACAGGTGGCAGTGTGACATCAGAGAGTGTGCTGTGACATCACAGATTGCTGTGTGACATCACAGAGTGGGCTGCGACATCACAGATGGCTGTGTGACATCACAGAGTGGGCTGTGACATCACAGAATGGGCTGTGTGACATCACAGCTGGATTTGTGACATCACAGATGGCTGTGTGACATCACAGAGTGGGCTGTGACATCACAGATGGCTGTGACATCACTGAGCCAGCGGTGACATCACAGGGGCTATGTGACGTCACAGAGTGGGCTGTGACATCACAGAGAGGGCTGTGACATCACTGAGCCAGGTGTGACATCACAGGCGTCTGCGTGACATCACAGATAGTAGTGTGACATCACAGAGTGGGTTGTGACATCACAGGGGGCTGTGTGCCATCACTGAGCCAGCTGTGACATCACAGAGAGCGCTGTGACATCACAGATGGCTGTGTGACATCAGAGAGTGGGCTGTGACATCACAGACAGCTTTGTGACATCACAGCTGGATGTGTGACATCTCAGGGGGCTGTGTGACATCACAGCTGGATGTGTGACATCACAGAGTGGGCAGTGACATCACAGATGGATGTGTGACATCACCGGGGGTATGTGCCATCACAGAGTGGGTCGTGACATCACAGAGGGCGCTGTGACATCACAGATGGCTGTGTGATGTCACAGAGTGGGCTGTGACATCACTGAGACTGCTGTGACATCTCAGGGGGCATGTGACATCACAGGGGGCTGTGTGACATCACCGATGGCTGTGTGACATCACAGAGCCATCTGTGACATCACAGGGGGCTGTGACATCACAGAACAACAGGCTACAACCACCCCTCCCCCCACCAGGTTCGGGAAAAAAATTATTTCCTCAAAAGAAAGTGAAAGAGACTAAAACCAATTATTTTAACCAACACACAGGAAGAAGATAATAATGCTAAACAATAAAATCTCTCTCGGAGGAGAGAAACCTGGGACGATTTCAGAGTCCTTCTGTAGATGTGGTCTCTCTCCACCTCAGAGCTGGGTCGGCGAGGCCGTAGGCCATAGGCTCACCTCTGGGCCTGAAGGAAAATTCTCCTGATGTGTTCTGATGTTGTTGGTACAGTCCAGAGGAGAGAAAAAAAACCCAAAGGCCCTGGAACCATGCTGGAGGAAAAAAAGGGAAAAAACCCCCCGAAAAGCTGGCTGAGGAAGCAAAACAAAGGGTGCCTGTCCCGATCCCTCTGCAGAGCTTCCTGCCCTCCAGCACATCCACATCCCACCCGACTTGGGCTCATCCCTCAATTTACTGAGGGGCCCTCAATCCCCTCGCCCAGATCATCAAGAGAGGCATGGAACAGGATCATCCCAGGGGATTCCAGACATCCCATGGAGCCAAATCTCAGGCTCGTGGCTGTTCCATCTCTGGCTGTCCTGGAGACTGCGCATGTCCCAGTGGATCTGATTTTCTCCCTGACCCCAAACTTTCCTGTTTGGATTCTATTCCCTGGTAAATGGGCACCTCTGCTGATTCCCATGGCTGTGTGGGGTGTGGTGATCCCGGCTGGATTCCCAGTGCCCCCCAAATCTGTTCCATGCTTCCCCTCCACACCTGGATGGGGATAAAATACAAGGAAAGGTTCCTAAGTTGGGCGAAGGGCAGGGAGAGATCCCTCATGGATTCTGGGCAAAAGGGACTCGACTGGGGGATCCTAATTGGATTTATCCCCAGTCAGAATCAGAGCAGGAAAATGAGAAGGAAAATAAACGCTAAAGCACCTTTTCCCAACCCCTCCCTCCTTCCCGAGTCCCACTTTATTCCCAATTCTCTCCCTCTTCCCTCCCAGCAGCACAGGGAGACAGGAATGGGGGTCAGGGTCCTCCTCAGGAAGAGGAGTCGGATCCTTCCCTCCTCCAGGGTGGGTCCCAGGCACGGGGTCAGTCCTTCAGGAATTGCTCCAGGGTGGGACCCCATGTGATCAAAAATGCTCCCAGGAACCTGCTCCAGGTGGGCTCCTCTCTCCAGGGTTCCACAGGTCCTGCCAGGAGCCTGCTCCAGCACAGGCTTCCCACGGGGTCACGGCTTCCTTTGGGAACCCATCTGCTCCAGTGTGGGATCGTGCAGGGCTTGCAGGTGGATCTCTGCCCCATCACGGGCCCACCCAGGGGAACCACTTGGACATTGCCAGGGCGGGTGGAACCCAGTGTCCACTGGGACACAGCGCAGCCCAAAGAACCCAAAAGAGCCTGGGGAGCCAATGGAACCTCATGGAACCAAGGCTCCATTGTGACACATCGGGGCCTCGTGGAACCCAGGAGACCCTTGTGGCACAAAGGAAACTCATGGAACCAGAAGTCCATTGTTCCACAGCAGGTCCTCATGGAACCCAATAGTCCCCAGTGAGGTACTGAAAGGCAATGGAACAGAGGCTGCAATGGGAAACAGCGGAGCCTCATGGGATAAAGAGAGCGTAGGGAGCTTCTGGAACCTCATGGAACCCAGGCTCCAGTGTGACTCAATGGTGCCTCCTGCAACCCAACAGAGCAGAGTGAGGGCCTGGAACCTCATGGAACTGCAGCTCAAATGTCTCACAGCGGGGCCTCATGGAAGGCAGGAGACCATGGTGATGCTACGGAACCTCATGGAACCAAGGGTCCAGTGTGACACAGTGGAACGTAATTGAACACAGGAGACCATTGTGACACAATGGAATCTCATTGAACCAAGTGTCAGTGAGCCTCATTGAACCCAGGTGCTCCTGGGACTTTGCCAGGGCTCATGGAACCCAGGAGACTCTTGTGAAGCAATGGACTATAATGGAAGCAAGTTTCAACTGTGAACACAGTGGGGCCCCATGGAACCCAGGTGCCACTTGGACATTGCCCCTGTTCCTGGATTCCAGTGTCCGTTGTTCCAAAGCTCAGCCTCATGGATCCCAGGAGACCATTGTGTCACAAGCAACCTCATGGAACTGAGTGTCAGCTGTGATGCAGTGGGGTCTCATGGAATCCAGGTGTCACTGGGATGTTTCCATGGCTCATGGGAGCAAGGGGCCCTTGTGACACAGTGGGGGCTCAGGGAAGCCAGGAGACCACTGTGACACAATGGAATCTCATGGAGCCAAGTGTCCCTTGTGACACAAAAGGGCCTCATGGAACCCAAGAGACCAAAGTGAGGTTCTGGAACCTCATGGAACCGAGGCTCCAGTCTGACACATCAGGGCCTCACTGAATTTTGAGGCCATGGAATATCTTGGACCCAAGGCTCTAATGTGACACAGTGGGGCCTCATGGGGCACAGGTGACCACAAGGAGGATATGGAACCTCATGAATGCGAGGCTGAAATGTGAAACAGCGGCTCCTCATTAAATGCAGGAGACTGTTGTGAGCTTATGGAACCCGATGGAACCAAGGCTCCAATGGGACACAGGGGAGCCTCAGGGAACCAAGAGACCATAGTGAGGTTTTGGAACTTCATGGAACCAAGGATGCAATGTGTCACAGAAGGGCCTCATGGAAGCCAGGAGATGCTGTGAGGTTATGGAAACTCATGGAACCGAGTCTGCAGTGTGACACAGTGGGGCCTTATGGAAGACAGCAGACCACATGGATGCTATGGGATCTCATGGAACCAAAATGCTAAAGTGGCACATCAGGAACTTATGGAACCAAACCATAGTGAAGGGAAGGAAATTTATGGAACCAGGGCTCTAATGTGACTCAGAGAAGCCTCATGGAACCAAAGATACCATAGTGAGGCTATGGAACCTCATGGAACCAAGGCTCCAGTGTGACACAGGGGGGCCTCATGGAGCTCAGGAGACCATGGTGAGGTATTGGAACCTGGTGAAAGCAAGGCTCTGATGTGATACAGCTGGGCCTCACGGAACACAGACACCACTGTCAGTGCATGGAACTCATGGAACCAAGGCTCAGATGCGAGAAGGGCGCGCCCCATTGAACCCCAGAGACCCTGGTGAGGTTATGGAACCTCACTGAACTGCAGCTCCAGTGTGTCACACAGGGGCCTCATGGAACCCAGGAGAGCCTTGTGAGGTGATGGTGATGCCTTAGGTTTTAGAGACATCCATGCCATGGGTTCAGGCCTTGCCTGGAGCTTTCCTGAGGATCCGCACACAACCGAGGCACAGGGATAACATCAGTCCCTATGAAATACTGTATGGCAGCCATAGCAAATTCCACATGTTCCAGGTGAGATTCACATGAGGGGGAAACTTGATGTCCAGAGATATCTAATGGCTTTGGGTTCCACTGTGCAGAAGCTCCAGAATTCCATCGTGTTATCCACACCCATAGGACTGGACACCCCTGCACATCCCTTCCAGCCTGGACACTGGCTCTGTGTTAAGTGCTGGGACAGTGACCCTCTACAGGCCAAGGGGAGAGGACCATTCCAGATTTTGCTGACCACCCTCACCGCAGTCAAAGTGGCTGGCAAAGGACCCTGGATTCACTACCCCAGAGTTAAGAAGGCTTCTGCTCCTGAAGCAGCTGAGAAAACAGAGCCTGATACAAACGAAGATGATGTCGTTTAAATGATTCTTTTCCTGTGCTTATTATCTACACACTTGGTAACCCTGACTCAGGTTTGGAACCAAAATTTGCGTATGATTCTCATCCAAAATGTATCCAAAGACATTGATTTGGATTCAGAACGAACAATTGACATGGAAATCAAAGTGGGAAGATCAGCAAAATTTTGTTTACAATTTCAGAACATACTCACATCTTACATTATTAGATAGCACTCAAAGATAACACACTGAGCTCTGATTATCTTTTCCACATCCTGATTTCATGGTTACCAAACTGGCCCTGGATTAAAGAATTGTTCATAATAATTGTAATTATAATTCTTGTTTATGTATACTATTGTTAGATGCATACTGCTGTTAGACACATATTATTAGTAGATATTTAGAATATTTAGAATAGAGTCGCAACAAGGTAGAGGCCTTGTCAAGCCTCTAAAGACGGGGAATGATGCCTTAGGATTTAACTTTCAGATTTTTCAAATCCTGTACAGCCTGGTGTGTAACTCTGAAGTTTCTTGCAGCCTGTTAACTTCTGCTCTCTCACGCTAGGCAGACATAACAAAGCCTCTCCAGGCCTGCTCTCCAAGGACACTCCGACCATCCTAGGCCCAAAAAGTACAAACCAAAAGCCTCTAAAGGGGGGGCAAGCTTGGGGAAATGACATCATGAACTGAAGCTTTAATTGGAGAATTAACCCTGATTTGCAAATCAACCAAACTTCTAAAAGTGTGAAGAACTTGTGACCCGCAGTCCATCTTGGGGTCCATTTTGGCAGTAGCCTCTGGACTCCCCAGGGTATGGATGCTGAAGAAGCCTCAGCAGAGATTTCTCCAGCTTTCTGCAGTAGTTCGTGAAAGCTCTGTCTCTCTCACGCTGAACTATGCAAAACATGATAAGGTTTCTGTAAACCGAGTTTGCTATCTTGCACCTGCAGATATAATTAGAATTGTTATGATCTGGACTAGGAGAATGAACGATGTGTTAACTGACCAATCACTCTGGTAGTTAGTAGCAAGAGGTCCAATAACCTCTTGCCATCTAGGTAGACACTTAGAGAACGAAACACATAAAAACCCGTCCTTTATTAATTAAATAATTCCATCTATTCGCTGGACTGCATTCCTGTCTCTGAGTCTTTCTTTACTCTCCGGCCGGTGGCTGCAACACCAGGGTACCTTAGAAGGCCCTTCAAAGAAATACCGACCTTTATTCCCTTATTCTTGTCTAATCTCTGATTTTTAGGGGGCCACTTCAGGCATCAGTGATTGCACAAAAACCTCTCAGAGACTCAGTGTGGGAAGGAAACTCCAAAGTACCTTCAAAACCTTGAGTATCTCAGAGCATTAATGAGCCCCACTGAGTGTCAATGCACAGCTCTCAAGGGACTCATTAAAGCTGATAATTGGAGGCCATGATTGCACAGACTTCTCAGAGAGTCAGTGTGGAAAGTACCTTGAAAAAACTGCAGTACCCAGAAGCATTAATGAGCCCCAGTGAGTGTTGTTACTGACAAAGAATCTCCAGGGACTCATTAGGGCAGATAATTGGAGGCCAGGATTGCAGGAAGCTCTCAGAGAGTCCCAGGCAAAAGGCAAAGCCAAAGTGCTTGGAAAAAGCTGCAGTCCCTGGGAGCATTGAGGAGCCCCCCAGGGCCATTCCTGAGCAAGGCTCCCCAGGGACTCCTTGCAGCAGATCCCTGAGGCCACTGGGATGTGGGGGGGATGCTGAGGGCAGCACAAGGGGGTGACAGTGCCCAGCCTTGCTGGGGCTGTGCCAGGAGGCCCCAGGGCCTCAGGACAAGGTGTCTCCTCACAGCCCTTGCTGGCACAGACGCTGCTGTGCCCCAGGGCACCAAGACTTGGCTTCTCTTTGTCCCCACCTGGCATCCCTGCCTCCAGTTCTCTGCTCTGACTGCAGCCTGGGGACACTTTCTCACTCCTGTCCCTCACTGGGACCCATTAAAACTTCAAGAAACTTTGCAGTTCCATTCTGACTTGAATTCTTGAGAGGTTTCTGCAAGTCCCTGTGAGGGCCTGATGTTGAGGGCCTCAGCAGCAAGGCCCGAGAGGGTCATGAAAGTGCTTGTGCTGTGTCTGTGCTGCTGAGCTGGGCCGGGCTCCTGGCACAGAGGCAGCTCCTGGCAAGCGGCAGCGCTGCAGAGAGACAGCTCTGGCCAGGAGCAGCTCCTGTGCACAGCCAAGCAGGGCTGGGGCACTGCCTGCAGCCAGCCCGGGCACAGCACAGAGGCACCCAGGCCTTCAGCTCAGCCTGGGCTGCCAAGGGGCTGACAAGTGACTACGGGAGAATCACTGCCAGCCCCTGGCACAGGAAGCCTCTGGCTGCAGCACAAGGCAGCTGCAGCTCCTGCAGGGATCTCCTGAAGCTGCAACATCCCAATGTCTACAGATTCTGTGAGTACAACTCAGAGCATCTCGAGTGTAGGGGAGGGGAAATGCTCATGAAGCTCTGATGTGCTGAGTGTCTCTGATAACTCATAGACTATTTCCAATGCAAGGATTTTGATAAAATTTAGGAAATTTCCTGAGAATTTGTTTCCAGTTTGCTGCTATTGGAGAATGGTAGGGAGGGAGGATAAATATTAAAGGTATTATGGATTTTCTAGTCATGTTCCTGGGACATCTGAGCTGTTACTTTTAGTGATCAGCAGGTGCACAGGAGATGCCTCATGTGCTTTCAGCCACTCCTGTGCCCATGGACAGCACCAGCATCCCCTTGGCTGCACCCATCAGGCTCAGTCTGAGCTGTCCTTTCTCCAAGCTGCAAACAGAACCTGCCCCCAGCCAGTGCCCTGCACACAGGCAGCTTTCTGTAGGGCCAGGGAGAGTGCAGAGAGATTTGGGGTCTGTGAGTGCTGGCAGGGAGAGATCAGGCACAGGGAAACAGCTCCAGGAGGAAAATCTGCAGGAAGCAGAGATGACGTCAGGGAATGAGAGAAAACAAACGCAGAAATGTGGCAGGGAGAGTTTAGAGATGTCCAGAGGATCCCCTCCAGTGCAGCCCCTCTCTCTGAACAAGCCCCCTCCCTGCTGTCCCCCCCAGCCAAGCCTCTGCCCTCAGGGCCGGGGCTCCAAGGCGTGAAGCCCCTCCTGGGCAGGCAGAGCTGCAGCAGAGCCGTGGGGCAGCTCTGCAGCCCCGGGCCCAGTTCCCTCTGCAGAGCACAGGGCTGGGAGCAGCTGCCCGGCACTGGGGGGCTCTGGCAGGGGGCACGGCTGGCTCAGGGTGACGCTGTCCCCAGTGCCCGGCTGTGGGCAGTGCTGGCAGTGCAGCCAGGCCAGGAGCTCCATCTCCCTTCATCCACTGCCATCCCTGGCACTCTTGGCTCTCTCCCCGAGCTTTCCTTCCAAGCTGGGAGCTTCCTCCAGGAACCAAACCTGTCCTGTAGCATCTTTGTGTTATCTGAAAACCCCACAGAGAAAAGCAGAGATGCTACAAGTGTGAAAATGGCGTTGGGGTGGTGAAATGAGCCAGGGGTGTCCTTGGCTACAAATGTGGTGCTGAGACCTTGAGAGAGGGACAGACATTTGGGGCTCTGTGGTGGATCCATCTGCTCCCAGCAGCACCTGGTGATCTTTAAGGGAAACATGGGAGGGTGATCATTCTGCATTTGAGAAAAGTGAAACAGAGAAACTCTGAACAGGTCAGAATGACAGAGCATCTCACTTGAGTCTCCACTCATCATCTTGCTTCGTGAAACTTGCTCTCTTCTCCTCAAGTGCAGCAGAAATGCTGAGGGTGTCTGATATCCAAGAATACCAGGAGAGATATGGGGATCTCAAAAACAAAAATCTCAGAGCTCTTAAACAGAAAGGAGTGTCTGTGTGTTCCAGGGGAGGGTGGATGGGAAATGGCTTTGATTGTGGTTACACACATCTCCTCTAACTCTTCCCTTTTTCTCCATGGCAGAACCCAATGCCCAGAGCCAGCAAATGTCCAACAGCAGCTCCATCAGCCACTTCCTCCTGCTGGCATTGGCAGACACGCGGCAGCTGCAGCTCCTGCACTTCTGCCTCTTGCTGGGCATCTCCCTGGCTGCCCTCCTGGGCAACGGCCTCATCATCAGCGCCGTAGCCTGCGGCCAGCACCTGCACACCCCCATGTTCTTCTTCCTGCTCAACCTGGCCCTCACCGACCTGGGCTGCATCTGCACCACTGTGCCCAAAGCCATGCACAATTCCCTCTGGGGCACCAGGCGCATCTCCTACTCAGCATGTGCTGCACAGGTGTTTTTCTTTCTGGTCTTCATGGGAGCAGAGGTTTCCCTCCTGACCATCATGTGCTACGACCGCTACGTGTCCATCTGCAAACCCCTGCACTACGGGACCCTCCTGGGCAGCAGAGCTTGTGCCCACATGGCAGCAGCTGCCTGGGCCAGTGCCTTTCTCAATGCTCTGCTGCACACAGCCAATACATTTTCCCTGCCCCTGTGCCAGGGCAATGCCCTGGGCCAGTTCTTCTGTGAAATTCCACACATCCTCAAGCTCTCCTGCTCACACTCCTACCTCAGGGAACTTGGGCTCCTTGTGTTTTCCATCTCTTTAGCACTTGGCTGTTTTTTGTTCACTGTTTTCTCCTATGTGCAGATCTTCAGGGTTGTGCTGAGGATCCCCTCTGAGCAGGGATGGCACAAAGCCTTTTCCACCTGCCTCCCTCACCTGGCTGTGCTCTCCCTGTTTGTCAGCACTGGTGCGTTTGCCTACCTGAAGCCCCCCTCCATCTCATCCCCATCCCTGGATCTGGCACTGTCAGTTCTGTACTCAGTGGTGCCTCCAGCCCTGAACCCCCTCATCTACAGCCTGAGGAACCAGGAGCTCAAGGATGCCCTGAGGAAAGCTGTGACTGGATGCTTTTCACAAGTTAAAATCTCTCTATTGCCTTCTGCAGAGCGTTCATGGTGTAACACATCACATGCCCAGCCAGCCCTCTAAAGCTTTTAATAGTGCTGGGAGGGGCAGGACAAGCTTCTGTACTTTTTCCTTGTGGTAATTTTCACACTGAAAATTTACTCATCATCCCATACTGAATTCACTGTCTATCCCTTTAACTTGACCCACAGGCTGTGTAAATGAGGAATCATGCTCTGTGTGTGTTTCAATAAAGGAAATGTTTTTGCAGGGACTTCTTTGTCCAAAGTCCCCCCTCTGTTACCTCTCCTTCAGCTGCAGGGGCAGTGCCTGTGTGCAGAGGCTGAGAGAAAAGGAGTCCCAGCCCAGCAGCACTGCCAGGGAGCAGCAGCACCTGGTCTTTGGAGAGCTGCACTTTTTCCACTCCCAGCCTCTCCTTTATTGTCCCTGTGCAGGGCCTGAGGGCTCTGGCAGCTTGGTCACTGTCCTGCTGCGTGTCCGTGCTGTGAGCACAGGCAGGGACAGCCCATGGGCACTGCTGGGACACGGCCGGGCTCCAGCACAGCAGCTCCACCAGCAAAGGGCATTTCCTTGGTGCAGTGCCCAAGGGCTGGGCTCTTTTTACTAACTTAGTCTCCAGGAGAAGCCCAAGGAATGGATTTTGCAGAATCTCACTGCTTTGCTTGTTTGTCCCTGGTGTCAGTGCAGCGAGATCAGGGTCCCACCGTGGTACTTCAGGGGCTGAGGGCTGGCTCAGGTGTTGTGTGTTGGTGGCCCATGGCCATGGAGGTGACAAATGATCTCCAGGTCACCTGCCTGGGGCTCTGCAGCTCGTGCTGGCTCTGGTGGCAGGTGAGCACTTTTCTGTAGGACACCAGAAGCTGCCAGGAGAGCACAGAGGATCTGCAGGGACAGCCCCGCCCATGGAGTCAGCAGTGAATGGAGCCCTGGAGCAGAGCCCTGCCCAGGCTGGGGTCAGGCAGAGATAAAGGACTGAATGTCTGCTGTGAGCCAGGAGAGCTCTGCAGCCCAGGGGACACAGCAGGCACAGGGAAAGGAGTGTGGGCACTGAGTGCTCTGACCCTCAGGGAACTTCCCCAGGAGGATGCAGGGCAGCCCCAAGGCCACGGGGCAGCCCTGGAACAAGGCAGGCAGCCCTGAGCAGCCTCCATGGGCACAGCAGAGCCTGTGTGGGAGGGGGTCAGTGCAGGCAGCAGCAGCAGCCTCTGGCTCCCAGGCTGAGCAGCAGAGCCCAGCAGAGCCAGCCCAGGGCCCCGGGCAGCACAGCCCCCGTGCTCTGCACAGCAGCACCCCCAGCTCGGGGGCTCTGGGCAGCAGGACAGGGGCTGCAGCAAGGGCTGCTCAGGCCAGCACAGACATGTTCCCCTGGCAAAGGCTCTGTGGGCAGCTGGCATGGGCCAGGAGCAGAGCAGGAGCCCGTGGGTGTGCACAGGAGCCCTGGCAAGAGGCTGCCCTGGGCCTGGGCCAGCAGGAGCTGCCTGAGGAGCCCCGGGGCCAACTCTCTGCTGCTGTGCTGGCCAGCGGGGCTGGCCCTGGGGCTGCAGGAGCTGCCCGAGCTGAGCATCTCCTGAGCATTCCAGACACAGAGTGGCTGTCCCTGAGCTGCAGTGCCTCCAGTTCCTGCTGCAGGGCCAGCCCTGACTCTGCTGCTCTGCAGGGGCAGGGAGAGGCCGCACTGGGCAGTGCCAGGGAGAGGAAAACAATGGAGCCCTGGTTCTACGAGTCCCCACAGTGTCACACTGGCCCCTTGGTTCCATGAGCCCCACAGTGTCACACTGGCCCCTTGGTTCCATGAGCCCCACAGTGTCACAATGGCCCCTTGGTCACACGAGGCCCCGCAGGGTCACAAGGCACCTTTGGTACTCTGGGCCCCCAGTGTCAGTTTTGCCGGTGGGCAGGGTCAGCACCACAGACACAGACACCAACTGAAGGAACTGTGTGATTTATTATAATGCAAAACTGCAAAGAATCCCAAAAGGAGCAGCTCAGCAATGCCAAAGATTGTCCCCAGTGATTAACCAAGATCCAGCAGCAGTTCCCCTCAGACTTTCCCATCCCCCAGAGCCACACATCAGCTGGGGGAAGCTGTCCCAGCCAAGGACTGGAGCCACTCCCGGACACTGGGAATTCCTGCAGCGGCCTCCACCCACAGCTGAGGCTCCAACCCCGCTGGGAGAGGGCCCAGCTTTGACAGTGCTGAATAAACAAACTGACAGCACTTCTAGTGCGGGAACATCTGGTTTCATCCTCCTTCTTGGCCTCCTCCTAAGCCTGGCCAGGGCTCAAGGAGGAACCAAAGGAGTTGACTTTGACCATACAGCCCCAAACAAGGCCAGATGGGGCCTTGTCTGGTTTCTAAATACAGAAAGGTCAATCCACATTTCACCAATGAAAAGATACATGGATCATATTGCTAATAAGGTTTAGTTTATGAGCGGATACAAATATAACCTTTGCTTGGAAGGTTCATCTAGAGGTGAGCAATCGCTCAGGGCCTGGTGTTCAGGCCTCAGTCAGGGCCTTGTTTTCAGGCCTTGGAAGTTCAAT
Organism: Monarcha castaneiventris obscurior; assembly: GCA_026261815.1. NCBI lineage: Eukaryota > Metazoa > Chordata > Aves > Passeriformes > Monarchidae > Monarcha > Monarcha castaneiventris. Next base: position 57,602 of record JAMPIT010000623.1, read on the forward strand.
CGGTCCTTTGACCTACATATGAACTACAACTTCAAATAATTCTCTCAGTAACAGAGTCTTACATTTAGGTATTAGGCATAAAGGCATTGCCTCTTGTTCTTCAATTAAGTGCTGCTCAAGTTCATTACTCAGAGCTATAATTCACATTCCGTTTATTGTATGCCTATTAGTTGCTATTCTCTGTTATTTATCAAATCCCCCTTTTTTCTTGAGACTGTGTCTCTTTTTAGACAAGTCTCAGTGCTCCATTTCCCAGCACAAAGTGTCACAACAGCTCTAACATGGAATCAGAACACACCAAGTGCTCACACTGCAATGGTTACAGTGACTGCCACAAATGCATTTCGCAGCAGCCTCCAGTTTGGCAGCCATGAAGCCAATCCCAGCAAGAAGAATTTTCTTCTTTCTGCCACTCTTCTACCGCTCTTTCCATCGAGGTGATTCCTGACTGTTGCACTTCAAACCCATCACTGACAAAAGTGCAACATTCCTGTCCTAGAACAGCCCAGGCTCCTCCTTGGCCAGCAAGCAGATAATCCAAGGCCATGTAGGTCTGCAGAGCCCCCATTTGTGTTTGCTGGAGCTCCCAGGATGTGCTGTTGGATATTTTAACAGCATCATTTGCTACTTCTCCTAATAATCGACTTAGCTCATTAATGTAAACTCCACAGGATGAGGCAGTGCACATGGGGCACAGGGTGAACCAGAATCTTTTGCTTTCTGAAATCCAAGGCACTCTCTGGGTGGAAAATGTTCTCTTAACAGGAAACTCTTCCTTGCAGTTGTTGCTGAAGTACCCTAAGGGAGGCATCAATATTCTTCCTAAGTCTCATTTGGGTTAGGAACAATAATTCCATTGTCCATGGAGCTGACCCTTTTTAATTCCAGAATAATGCCCCCAGGGCCCTTTGCTGTTGCTTTACCGCGGTGTCTGGGGGTAACAAGGCTTGCTGGAGTCCTTTCCCCTTTGGCTGGAGAGGTGCCAGGTCCCAGTCCCTGAGGGGCACCCAGGCTCCTGCTTGGAATTCCTGTGGAAGTCACTCAGTGTCACATCAGCCTTCACACGGAGCCCCGTGGATCAGAGCATTTTCCAAAGGGGCCGCTGGGGCAAACAGGGAGATTTGGTCGGGCAGGATCTGTAGAACAATATCCTAGAACATCTCCTTGCTCTCACACAGAACACTTGGCTGCAGGGACACATTCCCATCGTTCCTGCCCAGGTTCCAGGACTCAAACAGTGCTGTCTTTCCCCAGAGCTGCTCCTTCAGCTGCCTCGGGAGGGCCATTGGGCCTCTGGACCCACACTCTGGCTCCATTATTAGCACTGCTGCATCCAAACCCTTTATCTCCACCAACAGTGCTGATTGGGGGTGGATCTCCTTTTTTCACAATTGCTTTGAAAACTGCAATGTCAATAATTGTGCTAGCCTGTCATGGGGTTAAATAATCCAATCTTGTTCGCTATCGTTTAACAAAATTACTTTGATTTCTCCTTGATAATCTGCATCAATTCTGCCTCCCATGACATGAACGCTTTGCAAGGCCAAGCTCCAGCGAGCAGTTATCAAACCAAAATGTCCTGGAGGAATCTGAATTCCCATTTCTGTATTGATAACTCTCACTTGCTTCTGACTGATCCCAATTAATCCTGATGCATGAAGGCCCAGCCCTGCAGCCTCTGGGGTGGCCCTGTCAGGGCCCATGGCACCCAGAACAATTTCCCAGCAAGTCCAAGTCTCCCTGTCCATGGGTGTATTTGCAAACTGGGTGCAGCCCTGCACATCCAGGGGGTTTCCATTTCCCCAGGGGCCCATTGGTAAGGGCATGGAGCACATCTGGGAGATGGGTTCTCCATCGGGACAGCTTCCCATCTCCTCATTTTTTCAGCTGCTCTTTGAACAACCCCTTCATCCGTTCAAACAATCCTGCAGCTTGTGGATAGTCTGGGATATGAAAAACCCAGCAGTCTTCATCTCTGTCTTTGTCACAGTAACAGACACAGCATTCCACATGGCAGTATCAGCAAACCCTATAAAAATAGCCAATTTCATCCCTTCCTCCTTTATTCATTGAATGCAATCTCACAAAGCTTTCCAGTGACCTTTGGGTCCTGGCCAATCATTTTCTGCAGGATATTTAGTGTTACATCCCTGAGCAGCCAAAGCTAACAAATTAGTATTGTCAGCACTATTTCACACTATTATTTATTATATATACAAATATAAATATTATTTTTTATATAAAGAAACTATTATATTATTACTAGTTCACTTGAACAAAGAAATCTACGCTCAAGATTAAAAACTTCTTCTATTACTTCATGTGGGAGCATTCCAACAACAACTGTTCCTTCTGTTGCTGCTGTTTCCAATACGCTGTTAACAAAATTCATCCTCATCTTCCCAAACCCACAAGCTCTTTTCCTTTTTCCATATCCAGTTTTTGGATGCATTTTAAGACATCCAGTGCTTCAGCTCCTTTTAACCGACTGCCCCAGTGCTCGCACGGTGCTCTGACCTCAGCCCACTCCAGAGCCAGCGAACTCCAGGGAAGCTCTTCCCATCTGGGAATTTTGGACAGCACTGATTCCTTATATTTACATTTAAAAAGTCACATTTTGGTGTGATCTGGCCAGACCACGCCAATTTTGTCGTGCCAGTGGGCAGGGTCAGCACCACAGACACAGACACCAACTGAAGGAACCCCTGTCATTTCCTACAGTTCAGAGCAGCAAAGAATCCCAAAAGGAGCAGCTCAGCAATGCCCCCAATCATCACTGCCAAAGATTGTCCCCAGTGATTAACCAAGACCCAGCAGCAGTTACCCTCAGACTTTCCCATCCCCCAGAGCCACACATCAGCTGGGGGAAGCTGTCCCAGCCAAGGACTGGAGCCACTCCCGGACACTGGGAATTCCTGCAGCGGCCTCCACCCACAGCTGAGGCTCCAACCCCGCTGGGAGAGGGCCCAGCTTTGACAGTGCTGAATGAACAAACTGACAGCACTTCTAGTGCGGGAACATCTGGTTTCATCCTCCTCTTGGGTTCCACCTCAGCCTGGCCAGGGCTCAAGGAGGAACCAAGGGAGGTGACTTTGACCATACAGCCCCAAACAAGGCCAGAGGTCGGATTTCATGGCCTTGTCCGGCTTCTAAACACAGAAAGGTCAATACATGTTTCACTAATGAGGGGATACATCCATCACAGCGCTAATGACCATGCATATTTCAGTAATGAGCAGATACAAAGATAACCTTTGGTTGGAAGGTTCACCCAGAGCTCACCTTTGCCTCAGGGCCTGTTGTTCAGGCCTCAGTCAGGCCTCTTGTTCAGGCCTTGGCACTTCAGGGATGTGGTTTTTGCTCAGCTTGACTGTGCTGGATTAAGGGTTGGACTTGATGAGTTCAGAAGTCTTTAACAACAGAAGGGATTCTGTAATTTCAGGATTCCATCTGCTGCATTCAGCCACGTCCATGGTACCAGCATTACTCTGCCCAAAAAGTCTCCTCTTGCTCAGCTCTTGTGGCCTAAGGCTTCAGCTCCTCCAGCTCCGGGTGCTAAGCTGCTCATGCTGAACGAGACGACTCAGAGAGAAGAATACAGTTCATCCAATTCCTTCTGGGACAGGGAGAGGGGAGGGTGTGAAAACAGGAGCATTGTTTGGTGTGGCCTCCTCTGTGCCCTTCACGCCTCTCAGCGCTTTGAAACAGCCAAGAGCTTTCTCCAAGAGTGCAATGAAGCAGCTGCTCCTGCTGCCAGCTCTCGCCCTTCCCAGGCTCTGCACTTGACTGCTTTTGTCCCTCTTGCTGTGCCCTTGGTGCCCCTGGGGCTCGGTGGCTGCTGCCCAGGGCTGTGGAACTGGCACAGAGCCAGTGCTCCAGACCCTCCTTTCTCTGCCCTTGGAGCTGCCTGCTCACAGCAGCCTTTTCCATCTGCAAGCTCCACATGGCCAGGGAGTGCCCACCTCTGCTCCTTGCACACCCTCCAGGAGCCCAGGGCTGCCATCTCCAGGCCCTGCTGGCACTGAGGGCTCCCAGGTGCCCCAGGCTGCTGTGACACCGCTGCAAACGGGAGGGAACAGTGGCAGGGGCTGTGCTGAAAGGCAGCTCCATTTGCTGCTGCTGCTGCTGCTGCTGCTGCTGCTGTGGGGGTCATTTGTCCAGCCCTGGCCCAGAGTCAGGGATCAGATCCAGGCCCTGCTGCTGCTCCCTTGGCATCAGCCACAATTTGGGTGTTGCTGTCAGTGCCAGCAGCAGCGGGCGCTGAAGCAGCGGCTGCTGACAGTGCCCCAAGCCCCGGGGCCCGAGGGCTCCCTGGGCTGCGGGGCTGGCAGGGAGCTGCCCCTTGTTCTCCCTGTGCCTCACGCAGAGCTGGGCCGCTCACAAGTGGGGCAGCACAGCAAACAGGGAGCCTGCGAGTCTCTGCCAGCCGTGTCTGCTCAGAGATTGGCCCTTGGAGCTTCAGGGGGACAGAGGCAGCTGCTTCTGGTCCCTCTGCGTGTCCCCGTGTTCAGCAGTGCTGCTCCATCATTTAGGACGTGTTTTCTGTTTAATTAATAGAAAAAAAAAAGTAAACAACCCAGAAAAAATTATGAAACATAAAACCAAAACCCAAATGTGTAGTGAAAAATCTTTTGTGACTCTGGATTAAGAGGTAACAGATCTTTTCAAAAAGACGAATCAGATATTTGTAAATGTGCTGATGGCATTGATCCATCTTACTGACCTCAGCAGTCCTTTTTTAAAGATTTTGGGGTTTGTTTCCAATATTATTTTAAATTGTGGTTGAAGCAATAGGAAATTGCTTTGTGCCCTGCCAGCTCCGAGCAGGACTGGGAATCTAAACTCTGTCCCACCCCAACTCATGGAGAAGATGCCCTTCCTTCTTACCCTGCAAATGAGCTGCACATTCCCTTGGAAATCGTCAGGGGGTTCTCAAAGATGCCAAGTCCCACTGAGGGCTTTTTGCTCTGCTTTGGCACTGGAGAAGGGCAATTCCTCATCCATCAGCTCCAGCCTGCACTGCCTCAGGAACACGGCCCACTAGCCAGCTTTGGCCCACTCGGGGCACTGCTAGAGGAGGAAGAAAGTGCAATGGCACAATTCCAGCCCAAAAGGAAGGAAGAGTGGGACAGACAGAACATCCTGTGGAGATCCAGGCATTCAGCTGGGACTGAGGAGAGTTTGGGTTCTTGCCAGTGGGATGTGTGTCCCTGACTGCAATCTCTTGGCCTGCACCAGAGTCTCACTCCCCTGCACAAGCAGAAAGCTCCGTCGCTGTGCTCGCAAGGGGCTCGTCTGCTGCAAAGCTGTCAGAGCCCTGTGAGGGCAGAGCCCAGCCGTGCCCGGGGCTGAGCCCCAGCAGAGCCCTGGCAGAGCCCAGAGCAGCCTCAGCATGCGCAGGGCCCGGCTGCAAGGAGAGAAAGCAGAAACCACCCGGCAGCTGAAGCCGCCTGTCCCCTTGTCCCAGCCGCCCGCAGTGCCCAGGCCGTGCTGGCCGTGCTCAGAGCTGGGCCCAAAGCTGCCAGCATTGCTGCCTTTGGGAGCAGAGCAGGAGGGCAGGACATGTGCCCAGCCTGCAGCCAGCCATGGCACAGCCACCTCCTCAGCAGCTGCCCAGAGCCCAAAAGCAGCTTGGCAGCCGCCTGAAGAATTCGCTGCAGCCGCCCCAGCAAAGGGGGAACCTTTGGTGCCCGGCCAGGCCGTGCCATGCCCAGATCTGGGAGCATCCCCCTGCCTGTGGCCTCACCTGCACATTGGGCGTGGAGCGTGGCTTTGAAGAAGGTGCCAGAATCAAAGTCCGTCATCTTCAGCTGCCGCTGGCCAGCTCCAGGAAGAGGTTGTTGTCCTTGAGGTTGTCCTTGGTGTCTCCAGCAGCAGCAGCCCCACCTGGTACAGCTTCTCCAGGGGCTCCTTCTCCTTCCCTGGGGGCAAGACCAGGCTGTCAGGGCTCTGCCCAGGGCCCCAGCCATCAATGAACCAGACAGGCAAAACCAGGGGGGATGGTGGCCACCAGTGCTTGCCAGAGCAGCTCAGCTCCAGCTCAGCTGCAGCCCAAGAGCTGCGTGTTCCCTTCTGATGATCCCTGCTCAGAGCTACAGGCAGGACAAAAGAGTCTGGTTTGCTTTCCCACTGATTGCCAGGAGATGTGGGGGGCTGTTACCTGCCAGGCCCCTGGATCAGACTGTGCCCGTGGATCTCTCCCATCTTCTAGGGCAGATGAACACCCTGCAGCCACGGATCATTGAAGAGCTCCTCCAAGGACGGCCTGTCCAAGGGCTGCAGGGACAAGCACCTCTTAATAACATCCTGGCACTCTGGGGAGACAAACCAGAAACCACCAGTCAGCTGGAGAAGGATCCCACCCGCTTTGCCCCCCGTTCCCGTGCCCAGGCCATGCTGGGTGTGCCCAGAGCTGTGCCTAAACTTCCCCATGGATTCTGTGCCTTGCAGGGGAGCAGGAGAGCAGGACATGTGCCACCTCCTCAGCAGCTGCCAGAGCGGGATGCTCCTGAGCCCGCTGCTGTCTCCCAGCACTGCTGCTCCCCCCGTGCTGCAGAGATGAGGATCCACCTGGAGAGAGCCGGCGTGGCAACAGGATGCGCCCCCAGATGATCTCCTGGCCCCTCCTGAACGGGTGCTTCCCCACCACCAGGTGCTACAGCAAGAGGCCCAGGGACCAGATGGTTGCTGCCTGGCCATGGTAGCGTTGGTGCTGGATCCACTCGGGTGGGCTGTAGGACAGGGCTCCTATGGAACACAGCCCGAGCTCATCAGGGGATGCTGCTGCTCCCAGAGCCCTGCCCCAGCATCCCTGGGCATGCGGGGGCTGCCCCAGTGGCACACGGGGTCACCCGCTGCCCTCTCGCCAGCACCTGGGACTTGTGTACAAACTTGGGGCTGGAAAAGAAGCCACTGGTGCTGGAAGAGGGCAGTGGAAGCCCTGGGGAGGCCCAACCATGACATGCAAATGAAAAACCCACCTAGTGCTGGGGAAAACCCACTCTCCTCCCTGCCTGCATTGCCACAAAAAACATTAAGAAGCCAAGGCAAACAAGGGCAGCGGAGCAGTCCAGGCCCTTCCTCACCTGCACACCAATCCGGCCGGTGCCCGGGCTCTGACCCCCCTCTCTGCCACCCCCATGGGGGTGTTTGTCGGGCTGGCTGCCCCAGCCCCAGCCCCAGCCCAGGGCAGGGGGGGTGCTGAAGGCTGTCGGCAGGGCCAGGAACCGGTCCCCTCCCAGCTCCAACCAAAAGCCACTTGGCTCAAGAATTAATCCCATCCTGGGAACAATGAGGGCAAGCCCCGGTGCCACACCCAGGCTGGGCCAGGAGATGCCCGGGAGCATCCCCTGGGAGGGCTCACCTGCAAACTGGGCGTAGGCTGTGTCCTGGAGGAAGGCGCCACAGCCGAAGTCCATCAGTTTCAGCTGTCCCGTGGCCAGGTCGAGCAGGATGTTCTCGGGCTCGATGTCCCGGTGCAGGAGCCCGCAGCTGGGGCAGCGCCGCACGGCCTCCAGCAGCTGCCGGAACAGCCCCCGCGCCTCCTCCTCGGGCAGGAGCCTCCGCTCCGCCAGGAAAGCCGGCAGGAACCTCCTGGCACCGCTCCGGACGCTCCAGCACCAACAAGAAGCTGCTGGGGAGCTCGAGCCACTGCAGGAGCCGGATGACAGCGGCACAGCCAGGGGACACCTTGGCCAGCACCACGATCTCCAGCGGCGCACGGGCGCCGTCGGGCTGCGGGAGGAGCGCGGTGCCGTCAGCGGGGCTGAGGCCGTGCCGGGCCTCTGGGACCCCTCAGCCAGCCCGGGAAGCTCCGCATCTCCCCTCACCCCTCGCCCGCTCTCCCTGCGGGGCTCCCGGCGGCTCCCGCCCCGCCGGGCCCCGGCTCCTCGCCGCCCAGCACGGCCCGGCTCTGCCGCTGGCCCCGCTCACTCACCAGCTCGCCCCAGTGCCGGACGCGCTCCCGCGGCACGCATTTGATGGCCACCTGCGAGCAAGGGCCAGCAGCGGGCTCAGCTCGCCGCCCGCCCCGCCGCGCCCCGGCCTTCGCCTCCTCCTTCCTCCTTCCTTCTTCCTCCTCCTCCTCCTCCTCCTCCTCCTCCTCCTCCTCCTCCTCCGCCGGCCCCGCCACTCCCCGGGGCTCCGTCCGGAGCCGCGTCCCCGAGCAGACGCTGCCGAAGCCGCCGCTGCCCAGCAGCGAACCCAGCCGGTGCCGCTCCTGCAGGGCCTCCTGCTCCTTCCCTGCGGGCGACACGCGGCCGTCAGCGCTCGGCCCGGGGCCAGACACGGCCCCCGAGCGCCCCCCGAGCGCCCCGGGCCGGGCATCCCCATCCCAACGGGACACCGGCGGCTCGGGGCCGGCGGCCGCGCTCCAGAGCGGCGGAGCTCGGGCCGGGGAAGCCGCAGCGGAGGCGGCGGCAGCGGCCGCGCCCCGTGTGTCCTCCGCGGGCCCCGGGAGGCGCCGGCGCCGGGGCCGGAGCTGGACCCCGCGCCGGGGCCGGGCTCGGGCCAGGCGGAGCCCAAGGGTGGCGATGCCGCCCCAGCCCCAGGCACTGATGCCCGCCCGGCAGCGCCACAGCCAGGACGGCGAGAGCCGGGCGGAGGCGAGACCGCGGCGGGACGGCCGGGGCCGGGGAGGGGCCTGGGGCATGGCCCGGCCCGGCAGGGGGAGGGGGAGAGACCGGGAGGGGAGGGGGACACAGGGAAAGGGAGACCGGGAGAGGATGGGGAGGCCGGGAAAGGGAGACCGGGAGGGGAGGGGGAGATCGGTAAAGAGTGGCGGGGAGAGGCTGCGGGACTCGGGGAGAGGGTGAGGGAGAGCGGGAGGGTGAGAGGAGGAGCAGGAGAAAGAGACGCAGAGTGCCGAAGACGCCGCTGCTGCCGCTGCTACCGCTGCAACTGAAGCGCCGGGGCCGTTTGTCCGCGTGTCCGAGTGTCCGCGTGTCCGCGTGTCCGCGTGTCCGTGTGTCCGAGTGTCCGCGTGTCCGTTCCCCGCTCGCCCCACGCGCCCCACGGCCGAGCCCCGCGCGCCCCGGGGGCAGCCCCTGAGTGCGGCCAAACACGGGAACTTTGCCGGGTTCAGCCCAGATCCAGAGTCCTGACTCCCGCACGCTGGCAGAGGAATCCCCTCGGCTGCTGCTGGGCCTTGTCCCTGCTGAGGCTCAGACACTGCCGGGGCACATTCCCTGCCTGTGGAATTCGGGCCCCACCCAAGCACTGCACTTTTGTCTCCAGCATTGCTTCCCAACAAAAACAGGGGAAGGCAAACTGTGTGCAGCTCATGGTATTCCAGAGTGTCTAAAACTCACCAAGTCATAGATCTTAGAGGTGAGATCCATTTGGAATTTGTGGGGTGGAGAAGCATTGCAGCATGGAAAAGGGGAGCACAGAAATAAATAAAAGAAAACACCTTGGATTGTTTCTTTCCATTTTCAATTCGCTTCTGGAAAGCTGTTTCAGATTTCCAGGAATCTTCTGCACAGTCCTGTTTGCTCTGCTCAAGAACCTTTCCTGGAGAACGAGGTGCAGCTCCTGTCACAAGATGTGCCACCCACTGCAGCTTCTCTTGGCTTTCCACACTGTGAGTGCAGCACAACTTCTGCAGCCAAGCAGGACAAATGTTTGAAGAACTTTACAACTTTTCCTTTCTTTTCCTTGGGAGCTGGGGAGTGGAGCCACTGGTGAGGTTTTCATTGTGGCTGTTCTAACCTAAGAAACCAGGAGGTGGTGATGCCTCAGCAAGGAGATAAAGCTTGAGCGATGCCAAAAGCTGGAGCTGTGCAGAAAGAAGCAGTTCCTGTGTGCCAGGGTATGTGAGTGAAGCACCTTTTAGAATAGCAGATTTAGCAGAACAAGCTAAGTGCAAAAGCTGACCAGTGGCTCTTTGAGCAGCCAGTCTTATAAAGCATACGCAGAAAACAGAGGTGAAAAGTTCAAGGCTGAGGAAGACTCCTGAGCCTTCATCCAAAACGAGCACCAGGAGGCTGACGACCACCCCGTGCAGGAACCACACAGGTGCCACAAGGGCTGGCACCATCATGTGATTAGAAAATGTGTTGCAATGTGAAGGTTGGGAAAGTCTAATGTGCACATGAAGTACAAAAAGCACAAAAGGCAGTGCTGTGCGAAGAAGGGCCGAGTGAGTTTGTGCTGGAGCTGTCCCCCTCGCTGCCGGCGTCGAATTAACCCACAGCTGCTCTCCAGGCCTGGCCCTGTGGCGTCCTGTTCTCCTGCCCAGGGCTCGGGCATCAAAGCCCCGGGCCCCGCAAGGGGAAGCCAATGGAGACCTCCCCGTGGCCTTTCCCCTGGGCCAGGAGGATGGAGACCGCCCAGTGCCCCCCAAAGGCAAGGAGGGCAGAGACACCCCGGCCCCCCAAATGGGAGGAGGACGGAGAAAATCCTGGCCCCCCTAAAAAGGAGGAGGATGGAGCCCCCCGGCCTCCTCATACGGGAGGAGGTTGGAGATGACCCCGGGCCTCTTCCATGGGAGAGGAGGATGGGGACCACCTTGGCCCCCCCATTAGGGGGGGAGGATGAAGGCTCCCCCAGACCTCCCACAGCAGAGGAGGACAGGGACCCCTATGGTCCCCCCAAAGGTAAGGAGGATGGAGACCCCCTGGGTCCCCTAAAGAGGAAGAGGATGGAGACGTCAATGGGGTGAGGAGGACAGAGACCAGCCCTGGGCCCCCTAAAATGAGAGGGTGACAGAGACCTCCCAGGCACCCCAAAGGGGAGGAGGATGCAGACATCCCCCATCTGTCCCAAAGGGGATGGGGATGGGGACAACCTCTGGCCCCCTTAAAGGCAAGGAGGCTGGAGACCTCCCTGGCCCCTCCAAACAGGAGGAGGACAGAGACCACCCTGGCCCCCTCTGTGATAGGAGGAGGGCAATTCCCCCCGATCCATCCCATGGGAGAGGAGGATGGATGAGCCGAGGTTGTCTCTGTCCCTCTCCTCCCTGGGGAGTCCCAGGGGGGTCTCCAACCCTCTCTTGTCTGGGAATGATCGGGGCTGGGGATGGTCTCTGTCCCTCTCACCCCACTCGGTGCCCAGTGAGGGTCTCTGTCCTTCTCCCCTCGGGATTCTCGGGAGATGCTTGTGGGGGTTTGGGGGTGTCTCTGTCCCTCTCACCCCGATGATGCTCGGGTGGGGTCACACCAGGGCTGAGAGGGACAGAGACCCCCCCGGCCTCCCCAGGTGTGAGAAGGTCGGAGAGCCCCCACCCCCCGAGCACAGTCAGCGGTGAGAGGGACACAGAGCCCCTGGTCCCCAGCCCCGCACAAGCATTCCCTGAGGTGAGAGGGATGGAGACCCCCGAGCATCCCCCAGGGCCAGGGGACAGAGACCCCCGAGCATCCCCTGGATTGAGAAGGGTGGAGACTCGCCCAAGCATCCCCCTGGCACAGGGGTGGGAGGGAGGGAGATGACCCCAGGCATTCCCTGGGGTGAGAACGATGGAGAGCCCTGAGCATCCCCTGGGGTGAGAGGGACAGGGACACCCCCTCGGGAATGGCCTGGGGTGAGAGGGACAGGGACACCCCCTCGGGAATGCCCTGGGGTGAGAGGGACAGGGACACCCCCTCGGGAATGCCCTGGGGTGAGAGGGACAGGGACAACGCCCCCAAGCCCCTCTCAAGCATCCCCCGGGCACCAGACAAAATAAACTTGGCAGAAATCAAACTTAACTCTACATAAAATGCTTTGAGCAATTTTTGCTCTTCCCACAAGTCACTTGTGCTGAAAACGCAAACAAATCCCAAACATGAATAAACCGACAGTACAAGCAATGATGGTGGCAATTCAAAGTTCCAGCGGTTCCCCCACAGCTCCAGCTCAGCTGCTGGCAGGTTCCTGTAAAAGAAAAGTGACAATTCGGCCCAATACAGATGATTAAAAGGAAGGAAAAACTCTGTGTAGCTGTCACAAA